>JAGHMJ010000029.1:3425381-3430381 GCA_018749465.1 Paracanthobrama guichenoti
ATGTTAAACGGTAATGGTTGGTGCTGATGGTTAACTCATCCTGCTGAAGTGTTTACAGTGCATTTAAGGGGCGTGTGAATGTGTCTGTGTGTCGGTAGGCCAGTGCTAACGTGTGTGCGTGTGTATTTCAGTGTGGCATGTAAGACCGACTGCTCGTGTGTTACGCGTCTCACATATGTGGCATTCTCTGGCCGGCGTGTTGAACCGTGACACCGGACTCCAGCACTGAGGTCCTGTTTTAGACACATAGCCCCAATATAAGCCTGTGTAGGAAGCGCTGTGAGTGTGTGTGTGAGTGTAATAGGTGACTGACATCAGCATGTGAAGGTCATGTGTGTTTGTCAAATGCTAAACGTCATATGTGGGCCATCGTATGATACTGTATGATACTGTTTCCCCCCTAATTACCATTGCCGTAATGCATACAGACAGTGTAAATTTAAATTACACACACACAGACACACACACTGCCACGAGGTGCTGTTGCCGTGCGGATGGGGTTTTTCTGTTTTAGGTGAGGATGGTGTTGTTTAAGTGGCGCCAAATTAAATAACTAATCAGTTTTCACAACAGAAATCAATCAAAAACGTACTTTAGCTATTATCACTGTAAATCTGCTTTGAAGTAACCTGTGTTGTAAAAAGCACTATATAAATGAAGGTATAAATGAAGGTGACTTGACTCACACACACACTCTCTCACACACTCCCGCACACAGACACTCGCACATGTGCACACACCCACACACACTCTCACGCATTCACACACAGTCACACATGCTCACTCGCTCGCACATGAGCACACACACTCCCTCACACACTCACGCACGCACATACTCACTCAGCACTCACTCGCACATGCACACACACACTCACTTACAGTCACTTACACTGACTCACACGTGTGCTCAAACACTCACTCGCACTTACACACACTAATCACACACTCATGCACGCACATACTCACAGTCACTCACACTGACTCTCATACTGAGTCATGTGCTCAACCGGTCACTTATACTCACTCACACACACACTAATCACACGCACATACTCACAAAGTAACTCACTCATTAACACACTTGCACACATGCATGCATGCACACACACACATTCTTGCACGCACATACTCACACTCACTCAGTCACAACACACACTCTTGCATGCACACACTCAGTCACTCACGCACTCAGTCACTTACTCACACTCACTCACTCACACACACACACACACACTAATCACACACTCAAGCATGCACAGTCACTCACACTCACTCACTCACACACACTGTACACACACTCTTGCATGCACACACTCAGTCACTCACGCACTCAGTCACTTACTCACACTCACTCACACACATACACACACACATTCTTCCACGCACATAGTCACTCTAACACACACACACTCGCATGCACATATTCACAGTCACTCACACACACACACACACACACACTCTTGCACGCACATACTCACACAGTCACTCACATTCACACACACACTCTTGCACGCACATACTCAGTAACTCACACTCACTCACACACACACACTCTTGCACGCACATACTCACAGTCACTCACTCACTCACTCACTCAAACTCACTCACTCACACACTCACTCACACACTCACTCATACACTCACTCATACACTCACTCACTCACTCACTCAAACTCACTCACTCACACACTCACAAACTCCCTCACTCACTCACTCACTCAAACTCACTCACACACTCACACACACACTCACTCACACACACTCTTGCATGCACATACTCAGTCACTCACGCGGACACACACACACTCTTGCATGCACAGTCACTCACACTCACTCACTCACTCACTCACTCACACACACTGTACACACACTCTCGCACGCACATACTCACTCACACACATACACACACACTCTTCCACGCACATACAGTCACTCTAACACACACACACTCGCATGCACATATTCACACAGTCACTCACTCACTCACTCACACTCACTCACTCACTCACTCACACACACACACACACACACACTCTTGCACGCACATACTCACACACTCACTCACACACTCACTCACACACTCACTCACACACACACTCTCACTCACTCACTCACTCACTCAAACTCACTCACTCACACACTCACTCACTCACTCAAACTCACTCACTCACACACACACTCACACACTCAAACTCACATACTCACTCACTCACACACACACACTCTTGCACGCACATACTCACACACTCACTCACACACTCACACACTCACTCACACACTCACTCACCACTCACTCACTCACTCAAACTCACTCACTCACACACTCACACACTCACTCACTCACTCACTCACTCACTCACTCACACACACACTCACACACTCAAACACACTCACTCACTCACTCAAACTCACATACTCACTCACTCACACACACTCTTGCAAGCACATACTCACACACTCACTCACTCACACACTCACTCACTCACTCACTCACTCAAACTCACATACTCACACACTCACTCACTCACACACTCACTCACTCACTCACACACACACTCACACACTCAAACACTCACTCAAACTCACATACTCACTCACTCACACACACTCTTGCAAGCACATACTCACACACTCACTCACTACTCACACACTCACTCACTCACTCACACACTCACTCACTCACTCACTCACTCAAACTCACATACTCACACACTCACTCACTCACACACTCACTCACTCACTCACTCAAACTCACATACTCACTCACTCACTCACTCACACACACTCTTGCATGCACATACTCACACAGTCACTCACACTCACTCATACACGCACACAATCCCACAATTAAAATAATGAAGGAATTAAAATACCCTTTTAAAAATGTTTTTATTATATTGATTTGAATTTGAAGAAGAAAATGTTTTGACATTAAAATAACATGGCAATGCTAATGGTGATAAAATCAGTTGTTTTTGTGCAAAAACATTGATATTTATTTCTTTTGATTTTATGATAAAATGTGACCTGGGATTCGCGTATGTCTGTTCCAGCTGAACATCAGGATGCTGATGGTGTGTTTGTTATCTTGACGCTGTGTGTGTGTGTTTCCAGAACGTGCAGCGGGTCAGTAACCCGGTTGTCCTCAGTGACGGCGTGATTAAAGTCGGCGGGCGGGAGGCGGAGGCGGCGGCCAGCGAGGTGGGATGGATGACCTCTGTGAAGGACTGGGCCGGGGTCATGATCTCTGCTCAGACGCTCACTGGACGCGTGCTGGTGAGTCCTGACGCCGCTCTACACTCTCTCTGTCTCTGTCATAGTGTCAAGCTTTATGAATTATAACCCAACATGACAAGAAGATCAACCGGATGTTCACACAGAGCTACGGTTAATGTCAGTGAGTGACAGATTGAATATTTCTGAGACTCACCCTGAGGTTCACTTGATGACTAATTAAATGAACATTTTGTCATCATTCACCCTCATGTCATTCCCATAGGACTTTCTTTTTCCGACAGGAGTGTGAGTAAATAATGACAACAATTACATTTTCAATTATACTATTACTTTAATTAAAGCACATATATAGGATGTTAAACCCGCAGCGCATATATTTGTTTAATTGAATCACAGCCTTTGTGAATTCACAAAAGCATTATGCTATGGTTTTAATACAAAAATATATTTGAATATTTGTCAACTTGTGTAGCCCTACAAACAAACACAATTTTAAAATTTATTTTAAATCGCATTGTAAATGGCAGTTTTTATCAGAAATGACAATGAATCGTGCAGCCCTGTGTTTGGGCGATAGACTCGGATTGGTCCATCAAATATCACTCACACACACAGATGTTGCGCATCACTGTGTTCTTGACGAGGGGGAAGGAAATGAGCGGTTTGGTGGTAATAATCTCATGTGAGGTTTAGAGGGTTTTGTCATGGCGAGGGGCGGCACATGTTGGAGAACGTTACTGGGATTGCGATTGTACGACGGCTTAGAGCAGAGACTTAAACCAGAGCAGATTATCCAGAGTCTGATGCATCACACTCTCTCTCACACACACACGCTCACACGCGCACGCACGCTCGCGCTCGCCTTCACAGACACACACATACACACACACACACACACACTCACACACACATACACACACACACACTCACTCACTCACTCACTCTTTCTTACATTCACACACACACGCACTCACTCATGGGCACATGCTCACGGTCACACTCACAGACACACTCGCACTCACTCACACACACACACACACACACACACACACACACACACACACACACACACACACACACTCACACACACATACACTGACTCACTCTTTCTTACATTCACACACACACGCTCACACACACACACACTCACTCACACACACTCACTCGTGCACATGCTCACGCTCACAGACACACTCGCACTCACACACACATACACTGATTAACTCTTTCTTACATTCACACACGCGCTCACACACACTCACTCACACACACTCACTCGTGCACATGCTCACGCTCACACTCACAGACACACTCGCACTCTCACACACACATACACTAACTCACTCTTTCTTACACTCACCCATACACGCTCACACACGCACACACTCACTCACACACACTCACACACACATACACTGACTCACTCTTTCTTACACACACACACGCTCACACACGCACACACTCACACACACATACAATGACTCACTCTTTCTTACATTCACACACACGTGTTCACACTCACTCATGCGCACATGCTCACGGTCACACTCACACACACATACACTGACTCACTTTTTCTTACACACACACTCACAGACACACACACATGCTCATGCACATACACTCACACTCACTCACACACGTGCATACACACACACTTCACACACACTCCACACATGCACTCGCACACACAATTCTATAACATATCATATATCACTAACAGGGTAATGTATCTCTCACACACACCTAACGTGCCAATGTTT
>JAGHMJ010000029.1:3440381-3447881 GCA_018749465.1 Paracanthobrama guichenoti
CATGTCTCTTACATCATGACAGTTCGCTTTAGGAAAATGACATCATCAGAAACATGGAATTAAATATTGCTATTAATCAGTGATTTGGTGTTTTATCAGCCAGTATTACCCTTTTGGATTTGGATACTTGTTTTGTTTAATATTTTTGTTTTATTTTATGATTTATTATGTTTTGCACTGCTTTGGATATATACACGTGTCATCTGCTCTTACATTTTTTATTTATTATTTTATTTTATTTTTGGTTTGTTTGATTTATTATATTTTGCTTTGACAATACAAACGTGCCATTTGCTCTTCATTTTTATTTTATTGTTTTATATTATATTTATAGTTTAGTTTAGGGCTACAACTAATGAATATTTTGATAATCGATTAGCTGGCCGATTATGTCCCCCCTGCGCTGAATATCAGCGGCCTCCCTCTCGACTGCGTTCTGTCTGCCGCCGCTCGTTCAGTGAAGTTTGAAGCTTCAGACCGTCAGGACGCGCTTTAATGCAAAATGGAAATACTGGCGTGAATTAGTAGCATTTACAGATGAGGATATAACTACTGTTCTCTATATAGATCAGTGGATATAACCTGTGAAACGGACACACACACATCGGTTAAAGCGCACGGCAGGGTGTGTTAAACACTGATGCATTCGCTTGAAGCTTAAAATAAACAATCCTCATGTTTTGGGCGCTTGGATCACGTGCCTTTCCTGCATCAGCTCGCTCTGTTTCCACTCCACTGTTTCTAGATGCACATTTTGTCCATAAAAACGCATTATTCAGTGCTATCATTTGCCACGACTGGTGGAAGCTTATCGTGCACAGAGAGCAGACCCCACTAATCGATTAATGAGAATCGTTATCGATGATTTTCATTATCGATTATTATCGACTAGTTGTTGCAGCCCTAGTTTAGTTATGTTTAGTTTACAAACCCGATTCCAAAAATGTTGGGACACTGTAGAAATTGTGTATAAAAAGGAATGCAATAATTTACAAATCTCCTAAACTTATGTTTTATTCACAATAGAATATAGATAACATATCAAATGTTGAAAGTGAGACATTTTGAAATGTCATGCCAAATATTGGCTCATTTTGGATTTCATGAGAGCTACACATTCCAAAAAAGTTGGGACAGGGAGCAATAAGAGGCTGGAAAAGTTAAATGTACATATAAGGAACAGCTGGAGGACCAATCTGCAACTCATTAGGTCAATTGGCAACATGATTGGGTATAAAAAGAGCCTCTCAGAGTGGCAGTGTCTCTCAGAAGTCAAGATGGGCAGAGGATCACCAATTCCCCCAATGCTGCGGCCAAACATACTGGAGCAATATCAGAAAGGAGTTTCTCAGAGAAACACTGCAAAGAGTTTGAAGTTCTCATCATCTACAGTGCATAATATCATCCAAAGATTCAGAGAATCTGGAACAATCTCTGTGCGTAGGGTCAAGGCCGGAAAACCATACTGGATGCCCGTGATCTCCGGCCCTTAGACGGCACTGCATCACATACAGGAATGCTACTGTAATGGACATCACAACATGGGCTCAGGAATACTTCCAGAAAACATTGTCGGTGAACACAATCCATCAGTGCCATTCGCCGCTGCCGGCTAAAACTCTATAGGTCAAAAAGAAGCCATATCTAAACATGATCCAGAAGCGCAGGCGTTTTCTCTGGGCCAAGGCTCATTTAAAATGGACTGTGGCAAAGTGGAAAACTGTTCTGTGGTCAGACCAATCAAAATTTGAAGTTCTTTTGGGAAAACTGGGACGCCATGTCATCCGGACTCAAGAGGACAAGGACAACCCAAGTTGTTGTCAGCGCTCAGTTCAGAAGCCTGCATCTCTGATGGGATGGGGTTCATGAGTGCGTGTGGCATGGGCAGCTTACACATCTGGAAAGGCTCCATCAATGCTGAAAGAGATATCCAAGTTCTAGAACAACATCTGCTCCCATCCAGACGTCGTCTCTTTCAGGGAAGACCTTGCATTTTCCAACATGACAATGCCAGACCACACACTGCATCAATTACAACATCATGGCTGCGTAGAAGAAGGATCCGGGGACTGAAATGGCCAGCCTGCAGTCCAGATCTTTCACCCATAGAAAACATCTGAGCATCATAAAGAGGAAGATGCCACAAAGAAGACCTAAGACAGTTGAGCAACTAGAAGCCTGTATTAGACAAGAATGGGACAACATTCCTGTTCCTAAACTTGAGCAGCTTGTCTCCTCAGTCCCCAGACGTTTGCAGACTGTTAGAAAAAGAAGAGGGGATGCCACACAGTGGGAAACATGGCCTTGTCCCAACTTTTCTGAGATGTGTTGATGCCATGAAATTTAAAATCAACTTATTTTTCCCTTAAAATGATACATTTTCTCAGTTTAAACATTTGATACGTCATCTATGTTGTATTCTGAATAAAATATTGACATTTGAAACTTCCACATCATTGCATTCTGTTTTTGTACAGTACAATACAAACGTGCCATTTGCTCTTCATTTTTTAATTTAATTTAAATTTATTTTATAATTGTATTACTTTATTTTAGATTAGTTTGGTGTAGTTTAGCTGTTGCTGTTCAGATTTGATATGTTTAGCAATCACACAGAACAGGAATGGGTGTCAAATAATGTTTATCAAATGCATTAAATTCAATTGAACAAATTTTTCACGAATACATCAGAAATATTGTCCATATTCAAAAAGGGCTACGCTTCAGAAGCTGTCCACACAATATTATATGTGTCTGTTTATCCAATCATGAGATCACACTGTTGGTTCTCATAGCGTTTCAGTCATTTATCATTTATAATATAAGCACGAGCAGCAGTGACTAACACTCTCCATCCTTCACAAAGCACTTCAGGAGAAGATCTGTGACATTACCCGCTCTTTACAACAGCCACTCATTTACAGAGCGCATGTGAGGATGATGATGGGGACGAAGAGGTGTTTCAATAATTCACTAACCCGCTGTAAATACCTCTCTCTCTCCGTCCGTCTCCTCCATCATTCCTCCGTGTGTTGCTGACAGATGAAGGGAGATGAGTGGAAGTTCAGGCCCCCTGGTGACTCTGTGTCTGCCGTATTAAACGCAGTGACATTTCTGAGAGAAGCCAGCGTCAAGCATTGTCCTAATAATGAGCTCAACCTTTATTAGCCTTCATAGCTATTATATATATTCGGTCTGGTCCACTTTGCAACTTCTTTGGTCAAGAAGGGCACATCTAAATGGGAAATTGGTAAAGTTACCAAATACATTTTTTCAGTTTTAGTACTTCAATGTAAACTAAACAAGAATGATAGTAATAAGCGTAGTGTGTAGTTCCTGTATGTCATGTTCATTTAGATGGCTGTGTGTGTGTGTGTGTGTGTGTGTGTGTGTGTGTGTGTGTGTGTGTGTGTGTGTGTGAGTGTGAGTGTGAGTGAGTGAGAAGAGAAAGTGCTGAACAAATGCACGTGTCCAGGTGTTAAGAGTGTGTGACGCTCTCACATCTTCACTCCCTGAGCGTTTCCACAGCGCTGACCTCAGAAAAGGTCGCCATTGTTAAACTTTGGTCAATTTGGAGTTCAATTAAATCTTTAAATTTGACGTTTTCAACAGCTTACTTAAGGTGGAATCGATCATTTACAGTACACAAGGGAAAATATTGCATATGTGCCTTGCATATAACATATACGTATGAGTGCATGAGGATGTCATCAATATTTTGTATCTAAAAAAAAAAATGTTTATCTGCTAAAAGTTTTTAAGAACTTTGTGTTTAATAATAGTTTTTTTTTTCCTCAATTGCACTGGGAGAATCATGGCACAGATCTCAAATGATGCGTTTTTTGGTCATACAGGGCTCCAGACTAACATTTGAGACCAGTGGCACCTGGAACATTTATTAGGGATGCACGATATTGGATTTTTGCTGATATCCGATATAAAATCAGGATCTTATCAGTTTCTTTTAGTTATCTTTGTGTGCGTCTCTCTCCAACCATAGACTGTAAAAAAAAATATGGACGTAGTGTCCGTGACGTCACCCGTAGGATTCTGAAGAGCAGTTCTGAAGCATAAAGTAGAGACGAGCTGGCCGCTGCCATCTTGGTAGCGCATCACACCCGGATAACAGAAAATAAGCAAAGAGGCGGGACGTGGGCGGAGCTGAGGTGACTTTATGACTAACAGACAGCAGACACACGACAATCCACCTGTCACTGAAGTGGCCACGCCCTTAATTATGCAGAACTTTATATAATGTAAACTAATTAGTTATAAACAAATTCACCCCCTCACAGTCGTCATGAAGGGCAAAATTAGCCGTATAGACCAAAACCACAGTTTGTCCCAGACTGTAAACATGTGTTATTCTGCTGTAAAGTTGGGCATTTTAACATGGAGCTCAATGAGATTCTGCTCCCTTCTTACGTGGCGTAAGCATTTTGAATTGAGAGAGGCGCGGGTGCTACACTTTTTCCGTAAGTTTAATCCACTTGGCTTCAGAAGGCCTTTATTACCTCCCCGGAGCCGTGTGGAGCAGTTATGATGGACGGATGCACTTTTATGATTGATAGGTGCACTTTTATGATGATGGATGCACTTTTATGATACTTTTATGATTGATAGGTGCACTTTTATGATGGATGGATGCACTTTTATGATGGATGGGTGCACTTTTATGATGGATGGATGCACTTTTATGATGGATAGATGCACTTTTATGATGGATGGATGCACTTTTATGATGGATGGACGCACTTTTATGATGGATGGATGCACTTTTATGATGGATGGATGCACTTTTATGGACTTCAAAAATGACCCAACAGTCACTGCCATTATAAAGCTTTGAAGAGACAGGATATTTTTACTATAACTCTGATTGTATTCGTCTGAAAGAAGAATGTCATACACACCTAGGACTTGAGGGAGAGTAAATCATGGGGTCATTTTCATTTTTGGGTGAACTATCCCTTTAAACATAAATATGAAACTGAATAGGCTACGTTTTCTTTAACGCTCTGGCCGACGAACGCACCGGCGCGTTCGGATGGTTTTTTTCCTCATGACAGCGGAAATGACTCACAATACTTTTTGGCCATACAGATAAATGTGAGACATAATTATAATCTATAAGTTGTCTACTTTTATTTGTGTACACTCACAATAACAACAAAACCCTGTGCTTTTGTAAAATAACCTAAATAAAACCAGGGTGTGCTTTCAGCGGTCTCTGCCTGAATCTTTCTGAAACACACCTCAAAGATGAACTGAAACTCAGTGAATACTTATCACACAAACATCAAACATGCGTCTAAAGAAAGCTTGAAATCGCTACTTTTAAAACAATTCACATTTTAGAACGTAATATTGAGTGCTAACATGCATAGGCCTACTATGAAATGGTCATAAGCACGCCGATCGAGCGCGAATGACGTGTGAATTTGCGAATCTCAATTTCATTTAAAATGTGTCAATATTCTACAGAGTCACTTCGTCGCCAAGGGCCCACTTGAGATGTGGGCGGGGCCTCTTATCAGTTGGGCACCATGGGCAAAATGTGACCATTTGGTCTCAGTCTGGAGCCCTGATATGTGATAATGAAATATGATGCCGTGAGTGACAGTCGATCGCTCATCTCTTCTGTGGATATAGAGCCATGTACACACACACACACGCTTAAAACACACACACACACACACACACACACACGTCTCCTGTCCTTGTTTCCTCACTCAAGGACAAACACACAGACAGTGGCAGTGAAAGCATTCTAGAGTGCTCCTGTGTGTTTTATTTCTTTCTTTTTATGGAAGTTTAAGTTTTCAAAAGCTGTGCCGCAGACGGTTAATGAAACGAGGCACGACCTCTGACCCCTGCAGCTGTAGTAAACGCTTTGACTCGATGTGTGACAGCAGTTCAGATCGGCTCCTCTCCTCTTCCACTGTTGTCAAACGCACACTCTTGGTCTTAGATATCAGTCAGCGATTAGAAATCAAACTGAGTTTCACTTTCAGACAGGCAGATTAAATCTCATGTTGGACACACATCTCACTCGTACATTATACATCAGATCAGTGGATTCAAAATCTGAATTATTCACGTACGGTTGCTTCAGATTTGATACATTATACGGGACACCGGGGCTAGTTGTCACACACTTTTCTCCAGTTAATATTTCTAAAAGTTGGTTTATTTTTTACTAGTCAATTTCTATTTAGACAAACTTACACCAAAAATGGTAAGGTGGCGGGACATTTGCTTGGAAAGTGCTTGACCAATCACATTACTCTGCTCCAGCTGACCAATCAGAGCACATTGCGCTTTTCAGAAGGCGGGGCTTCATAGAGACAGGAACTAAACCGAGCGTTACTGACAGACTGGGAAGAGAGGAGCCGCAACAATGGAGAATATTGGGAAAATAATCAACATCCAAGCAGGAAAACCTGCTCTAATAGAGCATAAAATGGCCTCTTTAACATATAAAAATATATTACCTCATTTGAGAATCTGCTGGTTTGAATGAACTCATACTGAACCTTTTGTTTTGTTTTGTCTGCGAGCATCACTTGCTCCCTCTGCAGGTCAAACGAAGCCCAAACGCTGCCGATTACCATGGAAACAGACGTGTCAAAGCATGAGCACACATGAATCAGACCACAGGTCCTGCTGAGCGTCTCGGCATCTGGGTTCGGTGTCCTAGAATCTGGAATGTTTTGACTTGGACTCAGAACCGGGACGCTCCTGTGTGTGAGTGGCCATTAAAAATACATGCAGGTGTTTTCTCAGTATGAGTGATTCAATGGTTTAGAGACAATGGCATTTCCCCTCATGGAAAATAATCTACCTGCTCATTCAAAATGCATGAGAGACACACAGCGAGAGGAAGAGTAGGTCAGCGGCGTTTCCTCGAGATCTGCGCACCTGTTTGCTCACGACCGCTTTACTGTGACATGCAGGGTTTGATTTTTAATGGATGGTTCATTCAAAAATGAAACATCTGTCATTATTTACTCACCCTCATGTGACTCCAATCCTGTATGACTTCGTTTCCTCCATGCAGCGCAGAACTGAGGTGCAAAATCAAGCTCGTTTTACATTTGAACAGATATTTTTTCATTTGTTTTTATACTAATTAAATGAATAAATAATGAGTCTGTGTAGAGACGCTAAAAATAATTATTCAATTATTTTATCTTAATTTTTAGATTAAATATACACTACCGTTCAGAAGGTTTTCAGCTGGTAAGATTTTTAAATGTTTCTGAAAGAAGTCTCTTCTGCTCTCCAAGGCTGCGTTAATTTGATCAAAAACACAGTAAAAATAGTGAAATATTATTCTAATGTAGATCAGCTGTTCTCTGTGTGAATATACAGTAAAGTGTGATTTATTCCTGTGATCAAAGCTGAGTTTATCATCATTACTCCAGTCTTCAGTGTCACATGATCCTTCACTAATCAATCAATCACAAAAACAGTTCATATCCTTGTAGAAACTGTGAT
>JAGHMJ010000029.1:3452881-3532881 GCA_018749465.1 Paracanthobrama guichenoti
ATAATAATAACAATGCAATTTATTAGTTTGTTTTGCAGGAACATCACACAATATCATTCATTTGATCACCACTGTTTTTGATAATAAATTAATAATTGATAATAAATTTGTATTAAATCATAAAACATAGAATCCAGACAAATAAAAAAAAAAATACAACACATTCATGGGGCACTTTTGTTTATAAATTGATAAAGTTTGATGAATTCAGTTGATTGGACATCCTGCTGGATTATTACAGTTTAATTTAACCTTTAAAGGATCAGTTCACTTCAAAATGAACATTTCCTGATGATTTCCTCACCCCCATCTCATCAGATGCTCATGTCTTTTTGAGGAAAACATTCCAGGATTTTTCTCCACATAATGGACTTCAATGGGAACCAACGGCTGAAGGTCCAGATCAATGCAGCTTCAGAGGAAGGGCTTCAGAGGCTCTGACCGATCCCAGAGGAACAGAGTCGGACATTAAAAAAATAAACACTTATATACTTTTTAACCTAAATTGCTCATCTTGCGCTGCTCTGCGACATACCACGGATTGCGTAATCACGTGGGAAAGGTCATGTTAGACTAGGGAAAAAGTCCCGCCCCAAGAGAATGTGTGAAGACTGATACAAACATCCTTAACAAAAAAACTCCATCTCCAACTTCAAAATCGTCCGACATCGTTGTTTAACCTTTTCTTGCTATTCCTATTCCAAGACCCTGTTCCTCTGGGATCGTGCAGAGCCTCTGAAGCCCTTCCTCTGAAACTGCATTGATCTGGACCTTCAGCCGTTGGTTCCCATTGAAGTCCATTATGTGGAGAAAAATCCTGGAATGTTTTCCTCAAAAAAACTCAAAAAGTCATGAGCATCTTGGATGAGATGGGGGTGAGGAAACGATCAGGAAATGTTCATTTTAAAGTGAACTGATCCTTTAAAATGGAATGCAGAATAATTCAAAGGGAAAATTTGGGAAAATATCAAATGTGTTTTAGAGCCATGATGAAAACCAGCAGCATATTCCCATCATCATAGGAGCAAAATATATAATGCAAAATGCGCTGAACATTTGAAACATTTCAGAAAGTGAATCTTGGACACTGTATACATGAATTAGTGATGGAGTGGGGTGGAAGGAAGCGTCTCTTGGGGTGTGACAGGCAGATTTAGGAATAGAAACAGAGAGAGAGAGAGTTCAGCACTGAACATACGCTGTTTCAGGGTCACGGCGATGCTAAACCTGACGTCATACAAACATTACACACATCACTGAGCTCATAAAGGTGAAGAGCGGTCTGACACAACCCTTTTATGCCTCAGGAACACAGGGTCGAGAGAAAGAGAGCGATAAGCCTGTTGTCTTTGTGGAGCAGTGCATGCTTGTTTCTCTGTTTTTCCTCTGAATAGACTGAGATTACATCAGAAATGGTCATTACATTAACCAGGAGCAGGTGCGTCTGTCAGAGATCATCTGGAGGGTTCAGTCCAACCCTGACTCATTAAAGGGATAGTTTAAACCCTTTACGCTCCAGATCACTGCATGTTAAAACATCTCACTCTTACTTTATCTGGAAAAACTCATGAGAAAGATTAAAGACATTCATTTCTTAATTTATGTCAGGAGTGCAAAATAATGAATCTGTAATCTGAACACCAACACGAATTCATATTGTCATGTCTGCTCCGGTTTGTGTTCACATAGATATTATAAATACACACACATTAATGTATATTATTTGCATGCTATATATTTGTCATTTGTAGTATATATAATAATATAAAAAACATTTCTTAAATATAGTCACCTTTATTTATATAGCGCTTTTTACAATGAATATTGTTTCAAAGCAGCTTTACAATGGTAACAGGAAAATATTGCAACAATTTAAGAGAAAGTAGTATAATTAAATATTTAGGTGTCCCAACTGAGCAAGCCAAAAGCCAGAGGCAACGGTGGCAAGGAACCCAAACTCCTTCAGGGTCAGAATGGAGAAAAAAACCTTGGGAGAAACCAGGCTCAGTCGGGGTGCCAGTTCTCCTCTGGCCGACGAACAGACAGCGTATGATTATAATTCTGGCAACATTGCAGGTCTTAAGTCATATTAGATCCGGAACATTTGTCCAGTTCCATCCGGTTGAAGATCGGAGTCATCACACAGGAGACGAGCTTGATGAGGCCATCACAGGGAGAGTCTAGCTGACACGGTCTCTGCTGACACTTCAGCGTTTGTCGTGTCCAGGCGCAGCTCCACCATCTGATCTGGATACGACCCGGATCCAGCTGACTGCAGTAAACCTCGGGATAAACAGAGAGACTAACATTAGCGTAGATGCCATTCTTCTTATGATGTAACGAGTACATCAGGTGTTATGGGAAGTGTTCCCGGTTCCGGCTGACCTAGTTAATGCAGCCTAACAATCATTTACTGATTTGAGTAATAGAGATTGATAATGTTTTATGTGTAAGCCATAGTAAAGAGATGCGTTTTTAGTCTAGATTTAAACTGACAGAGTGTGTCTGCTTCCCGAACAATGCTAGGAAGACTGTTCCAGAGTTTAGGCGCTAAATAGGAAAAGGATCGACCGCCTGCAGTTGATTTTGATATTCTAGGGATTATCAACTGGCCAGAGTTTTGAGACCGTATTCTGCTGTTCCATAAGCGGCGCGCCACCTCAGAGTGAACTTGCATTTTTATTCAGCCCGTCTGCTGCAAGTACAGATGATCAATGCGAAAACCGGATCGATTGTACTCGCAGCAAATGCAGTATTGTAGCACTGCACTGGCAGATGAAAAAGAAGCTAATATGCTTTCTAAAAATCAGTTCACTTTTAAATAAACTGTTGCTGATAATTTCCTCACCCCCATGTCATCCAAGATGTCTTTCTTCAGTCGAAAAAAAATTAAGACATTCCAGGATTTCTCCATATGGACTTCAGTGGGCTCCAAACGGTTCAAGGTCCAGTTTCAGTGCAGCTTCAAACGATACCAGGCGATGAATAAGGGTCTTATCTAGCCAAACGATCGGCCATTAAAAGAAAAAAAGTTTACGTTTTATAAGCACAAATGCTCGCCTTGCTCTGTTCTGTGATGCGCGTTCGTGACGTCACGTAATACGCAGTTACGTTGAAAAGGTCACGCTTGACGTGGGCGGAAGTACCAGGTCAGTGTTTACAAATGTGCAGACCATATACACATATTCAAATGTCTTTGTGTCAGTTTATCGTTTAAAATGCCCATTTTGTGTGCGTATCCTGGGTGTTTTAATATTAGAAAGCATAAAAGAACATTTTCAAGCGTGACCTTTTTCAGCGTAACTGCGTATTAAGTGACGCCACGATCGCGCATCACAGAACAGAGCAAGGCGAGCATTTATGCTTATAAAACCTAACATTTTTAATTATTTTTTTAAATGACCGATCGTTTGGCTAGATAAGACACTTATTCATCGTCTGGTATCGTTTAATCAAATCACGTTTATTTATATAGCGCTTTTAACAAGTCCAATTGTTTCAGAGCAGCTTCTGGTGAAAATAATGCAACAGTGATGCTGTATCCTCTGGTGCGGTGATGTTATCCTGCTAATTTCAAGTATCATATAGTGTCAATGCGGGCAGATCGGGAATATAGATGAGATTTAGGTGTCCCCAACTGAGCAAGCCAAAAGCCAGAGGTGACGGTGGCAAGGAACCAAAACTCCTTCAGGGTCAGAATGGAGAAAAAAACCTTGGGAGAAACCAGGCTCAGTCGGGGTGCCAGTTCTCCTCTGGCCGACGAACAAACAGTGTATGATTATAATTCTGGCAACATAGCAGGTCTAAAGCCCTTTGAAGCTGCACTGAAACAAAAATCAGTTAAAAACCTTAATTTCTTTTCGACTGAAGAAAGAAAGACATCTTGGAGTGGGGGTGAGTAAATGATCAGCAAGTTTATTTAAAAGTGAACTAATCCTTTAAGGTTTCTAGAATGATTAAAATATTTTGAAGTGTCCACGATAATGCCATGCACGACACTGATACCGTGGCACATCGTCTTCAAAGCACTCGTAAATGCCGAATTAAACCGTTAAGACATGATGCAGCAACCGCCATTTTAACAATATATCTTATTAAAATGTAACACTCTTATCTTGTTCACTTTTTTCCCTATGTTCCTCTTCTCTGCACCAGATTGATAGTGTCCCTACCTCTTCATTTTCAAACATTAACGCACACGACTGGCACAAGCACACTTTATCAAACGTATTGCCACGCATAGGGCTCCCTATGTAACCGCTTATATCGCTTATTAGGTCGGGCCGGCACTGATGTCATTTATGCCCCACTTGCCAAAATGGGGGTGTGGGATAAGGGGTTAAACATAAAAATGTGTTTTTTCCTTTCCCTGAAAGTAACTGGACACAGATGCCGTCAAGCTCCCAAAATGCACCACAGAAGTATTATAAAAGCATTTTATTTATATATTTTATTGCACAAGTCAAATAAACCAGACATTTAAATGATTATTTGGTGAAAATCTGAGCTCTCAAATTTCTCTCCACGTGCTGTGTTGCGATTGGTCACAAGACACACGAGAGAACCAATTACTTTTGGTGTCATTGACAGGTTTGGAGAAACCGAATTAACCTAATTACATCACTTCGGTTAAATACACATGCAATTTAGTATGTATGAAATGCCATTGTGGCAGATAGACTTACATTGATCTGTGTGCTTGTAATGCCATCTTAAACATTCTAAAGCCATCGGACACGTGTGCTTTAAGTTTATTTTCAGTGTCAAATATCCAAATCAATGTGTGCATTTTAGATCCCAAATAGGTTTAGCTTGTTTCAGTAGACTCTGGTCCTTTGTGTTTTAATCTTTCCGATCTTCCACATCTGAACAGCACGTCCTATTCAGCGGTAGAAACACACACACATGCTGTCCTGCTCAAAACAGACCTGTTAACACAGGACGTGAGCCTTATCCTCTTCCTCATTAGTGCATCATGGGGGATTTAGCAATTTCATTTGAGACTTTGGGCTCTGGCTAGCAGTTTAATTGTCCTGAGCACTATAAACCTGGAGCGGAGCATCAGGTCACGGCCGGAGGACGGCATTAGACTGCGTGCCGAAACTGCATTAGAATATGAGGGATTTTATTTGTCAGATAAACAGCAGGTACAGACGTGGGCGAGAGTCCTTCTGCATCTCTGTAGCCTTAAATCTCAAAAGAATTGTGACCCAAACACATGCCACAAACTCTACAGTGCTCATTGAGGTCGTGTGGATGAGGAAAGTGGAACATTTACACAGAGATATTTCAGGATGGATGGATGGTTGGAAAGATGGATGGACAGATAGACGGACGGACGGATGGATGGATGGACAGATAGACGGACGGACGGACGGATGGATGGTTGTACAGATAGACGGACAGATGGATGGATGGATGGATGGATGGACAGATAGACGGATGGATGGATGGACAGATAGACGGACGGATGGATGGATGGACAGATAGACGGACGGCTGGATGGATGGATGGACAGATAGACAGACGGACGGACGGACGGATGGATGGACAGATAGACGGGCGGAGCGGGCGGATGGATGGATTTGTACAGATAAACGGGCAGATGGATGGATGGATGGATGGACAGATAGACAGATGGATGGACAGATATAAGCGGACGGATGGATGGATAGACGGATGGATGGATGGACAGATAGACGGACGGATGGATGGATGGACAGATAGACGGACGGACGGCTGGATGGATGGATGGATGGACAGATAGACAGACGGACGGCTGGACAGATAGACAGACGGACGGCTGGATGGATGGATGGACAGATAGACAGACGGATGGATGGATGGATGGATGGACAGATAGACAGACGGACGGCTGGATGGATGGATGGACAGATAGACAGACGGATGGATGGATGGATGGACAGATAGACAGATAGATGGATGGATGGATGGATGGATGGATGGACAGATAGACGGACGGACAGCTGGATGGATGGATGGACAGATAGACGGACGGATGGATGGATGGACGGATAGACGGACGGACGGATGGATGGATGGATGGACAGATAGACAGATGGATGGATGGACGGACGGATGGATGGACGGATAGACGGATGGATAGACGGACGGACAGATGGATGGTTGTACAGATAGACGGACGGACGGATGGATGGATGGATGGATGGACAGATAGACGGATGGATGGATGGATGGATGGATGGATGGATGGATGAACAGAAGACGCAGACGGATGGATGGATGGACAGATAACGGGCAGACAGGACAGCTGGATGGATGGATGGACAGATAGACAAACGGACGGCTGGATGGATGGATGGACAGATAGACAGACGGACGGCTGGATGGATGGATGGACAGATAGACAGACGGATGGATGGATGGATGGACGGATGGATGGATGGACAGATAGATGAACAGATAAGCAGGCGGCTGGATGGATGGATGGACAGATAGACGGACGGATGGATGGATGGATGGACAGATAGATGGATGGATGGATGGATAGACGGATGGATGGATGGATGAACGGACGGATAGGAAGCAGACAGATGGCTGACAGATGGATGGACAGATGGATGGCGGATGGATGGCAGATGATGGATGGATAGATGGATGGATGGATGGATGGATGGATGGATGGATGGATGGATGGATGGAATAGAAGCAGATAGGCGGATGGATGGATGATGAGACAGATAAGCGGATAGGCGGATGGATGGATGGATGAGATAAGCAGGCAGATGGATGGATGGACAGATAGAAGCGAGGCAGATAGATAGATGGACAGAGATAGACAGACGGGCAGATGGATGGACAGATAGACAGATAGCGGATGGATGGATGGAGCGGATGGACGAATAGAACGGACGGATAGATAGATGAACAGATAGACGAGATAGATGGATGGATGGAGATAGATAGACGGACAGGCATGGATGGATGGATAGATGGACAGATAGACGGACGGATAGACGGACAGATGGATGGATGGACAGATAGACGGATGGATGGATGGATGGACAGATAGACGGACGGATGGATGGATGGATGGATGGACAGATAGACGGACGGATGGATGGATGGATGGATGGACGGATAGACGGACGGATGGATGGATGGATGGATGGACGGACGGACGGACGGACGGACGGACGGACGGATGGATGGACGGATGGATGGATGGACGGATGGACGGATGGACGGACGGATGGATGGATGGATGGATGGAAAGTAGGGCTGGGTATCGATCCAGATGTTCCAATTCGATTCGATTTCGATTCACAAGCTCTCAAATCGATTTGATTCTCGACTCAACTCAGTGAATTTAGATTTAATACAAATACTATAGGTATTTATAAAAAAGAACAGTGAATATAAGTTTACAAGTGGGTAATTAAAAAGAAATGAAGAGCCACAAACATATTAAACTCTTTTTATTTTAGGATCACTCGGGTACATTAGAACCCATCTCTATATTTCAAATACATACAATTGTTATTCTAACAACTTTATTCTAAAAGATTTATCTGAGAAGCAATTTAGTTTTTATTGATATTTTGATATATTCTAAAACATAAAAAGGATATTGGATGATTTTCAGTAATTTTCAGTACACAAGCTTTTCTTGCGATTTTGCCGCCCGTCGTGTGTGCGGTTACTTTTCATTCACCAGAAGCGCGTTCATATCTGGACACGAGCAGACAGTTGCTGTGGTAACGAACAACAATACCGTAACGTGCTGACTTATGTGGACTAACTTTAATTGGAGGAAATCTGTTTATAATGTAAGCCATTAGGTTTGAATTATCGTCCTGTGCTGTCTGTTGACTCAGTTGATTTGAATATGTCTATAATGCTAACGTACGTGCTTCAGTGAACGCTCAAGTTTGATCAATGCAAGGCAAGCATTCGCGTGTATGTAATCTATCTTTAGTGGTTGTGTGCTCGGCTGTGGGGGTGTTGCAGCGTCTGGGTGATGTCTCATCAAATGCTTCCGCAGATTTGTAGTATTACACTGCATTACCTCAGCAATACAAAAGGCGGCAATGCACCGGAAGCCACCATTCAAGCACTGAATGAATGAATGAATGAATGACAGACGAGCCTCTCACGCCTTTGTAACATCACAAGGCAAATAAGAGGGTGACATCTAGTGGAGAAGACTAATTATCTAAGTAATTAGATTAACGTTAATCTTACGTTCAAAGTTAGAGGAAATAAATATGGAAAAATATTGATTCGTGGCCTTTGAGAATCGACTTTGAATCGACCACATTTTTAAAAACAATTAATCGAAAAATCTATTTTTTTGCCCAGCCCTAATGGACAGATGATAGATAGATAGATAGATAGATAGATAGATAGATAGATAGATAGATAGACGGACGGATAGATGGACGGATGGATGGATGGATGGATAGATAGATGACAGACAGACAGATGGACGGACGGATGGATGGATGGATGAATAGATAGATAGATGGACGGACAGACGGAAGGAAGGATGGATGGATAGATAGATAGATAGATAGATAGATGGACGGACGGACGGACGGATGGATGGATAGATAGATAGATAGATGGGACGGACGGACGGACGGACGGATGGATAGATAGATAGATAGATAGATAGATGGACGGACAGACGGACGGACGGATGGATGGATAGATAGATAGATAGACAGATGGATGGATGGATGGATGGACAGAAGGATGGAAAGACATATAGATAGATGGACGGATGGATGGATGGACACATGGAAGGATGGATGTAAATGTTGTTTGGCCAGTATTAAAGAAGGATTTGATCTGCTTTAAAGTGTAACAACACCAGGCTGTTGGCGCCCTCTGCAGGCATGTGTTATATAATATAACATTTTATATAATCATTCTCATTGTTATTATAGGCATATATATTAAGTCATTTTGAAGGCCATTGTTCACTTAGGTCTATTTTTATTACCACCAAAAATATCAGATTACTCGATTAATCATCAAAATAATCGCCCGATTACTCAATGGCCAGAATAATGGTTAGTGTGGTCGTGCACCTCGCTGTTGTTCACGACTGCTGTATGTAAAGCTGCATGTGACCCGAGACTCCTGTGAAGTATTACTTACGTTAAATGTCTCTTAATTACAGCCGGGGTTCAGTTTCAGTTCAGTCCTGTGACAGAGAGCTGACCCGCTGGAACAGAACCCAGCAAACAGAGCTGGATAGAGTTGCGTTTCTCTGTCCTGCAGCTGCTCTGAGACGTCTTCAGGTTGAGAGTTTCACAGCTCGCTGTTCTCCCTCAGGTCCTTTGGTGATCGCAACCTTTTGTACAGGAGCGTTCAGTCGCTTACGCTAGAGTCAAACCTGACGCCACCTGAACACCAGACTCCAGCACTGATCTCTGAACTGCTTCCTGTAATTGTGTCAATCTCACGAGACCAGAATCCTCACCCCTAGAAAAAGGGACAGTATATGAATAGCCTAAAATAAACCGCTTGTATGCCTAAGTCGCATTGGTTAAAAGCATCTGGACCAAATGACCAAATTAATGAATTAATCACCAAAGGACCAAATCCCAAATTAATAAATGTATAATGGTTATTGTCTAATGCCAGTAAGAATTATGTAATAGTTCTGATAATGTTTGTTAATATTGTTCATAAAGGATATTAGTGTTTGCAAGATAATTTTTTATGCCTTTGTTGGCTTAAACCCTCTGTGATTCAGTATTTGCGGTAAAAAGTAATGAGAAGCAGAGATACAGTAATGAGAATTTAAAAAAAACGGACAAAAAAGTGAAATGTCCAGATGCATTGCAGTAATGAGACTGTTTATGTTTTTTAACAATGTCCAGGGCTCGAAATTAACTTTTTTACTTGGTAGCACTTCAAAAAGTTAGGAGCACCACAACTAAAATGTTTATATATTATATTATATTATATTTAAGTGTGTGTGTGTGTGTGTCATGTGCAAGTAAATCGGTCATTTCAATTGTCAGAATAAAAAAAGTTGGAATATGATTTTTGTGTTGTAAATATAATTTTAAAATATTAAATCTGCATATTTGTGATGTTTACAGAGGGCATTTTTTTACCTTTATAAAGGGCATTTTTTCCCCAATCTTAATAAATGTGTGCTTCATATTTCATTTTAAATTCTTAAATTTGATCAATAAATTCAATTAGAATAATAAGACATTATAGGGCTGTTGCCAATCAAATTAAATCATCACAATTGCATTGAATAATCTTATGACATTGTTTTAAATATATTTTGAATATACAAATAATAAATGTTGGAAATAATGATATTTAAAGGATTAGCTCACCCAAAAATTAAATTAGCCCATGATTTACTCAAGTCCTTCTAGATGTGTATGACATTCTTCTTTCAGACAAACACAATCAGAGTTATAGTAATACATGTCCTGGCTCTTCAAAGCTTTATAAATGGCAGTGAATGGCTGTTTCTGTTTTGAAGTCCATAAAAGTGCATCCATCCATCATAAAAGTGCATCCATCCATCATCAGTGCACCTATCAATCATAAAAGTGCATCCATCCATTATCAAAGTGCATCTATCAATCATAAAAGTGCATCTATCCATCATAAAAGTGCACCTATCAATCATAAAAGTGCATCCATCCATCATAAAAGTGCATCTATCCATCATAAAAGTGCATCCATCCATCATAAAAGTGCATCCGTCATCATAAAAGTGCATCTATCATCATAAAAGTGCATCCGTCATCATAAAAGTGCATCTATCCATCATAAAAGTGCATCCATCCATCATCAGTGCACCTATCAATCATAAAAGTGCATCTATCCATCATAAAGTGCACCTATCAATCATAAAAGTGCATCCATCCATCATAAAAGTGCATCCATCCATCATAAAAGTGCATCTATCCATCATAAAAGTGCATCCATCCATCATAAAAGTGCATCTATCCATCATAAAAGTGCATCCATCCATCATAAAAGTGCATCTATCCATCATCAGTGCACCTATCAATCATAAAAGTGCATCTATCCATCATAAAAGTGCACCTATCAATCATAAAAGTGCATCCATCCATCATAAAAGTGCATCCATCCATCATAAAAGTGCATCTATCCATCATAAAGTGCATCCATCCATCATAAAAGTGCATCCATCCATCATAAAAGTGCATCTATCCATCATAAAAGTGCATCCATCCATCATAAAAGTGCATCCATCCATCATAAAAGTGCATCCGTCATCATAAAAGTGCATCCATCCATCATAAAAGTGCATCTATCATCATAAAAGTGCATCCGTCCATCATAAAAGTGCATCCGTCATCATAAAAGTGCATCTATCCATCATAAAAGTGCATCTATCCATCATAAAAGTGCATTTTGTGTTTAAGGACACAAAAGTGGATATAGGCAATTGAGACAGAGCGCGATATTACACTGAGATCTACGCCCACTGGAGGGGAACATAATCAGCGACAGGATATATAATATATAAAACTGACATTTGGATATTTGACTTAACAGTGACAAAATGTTTACTGCACATGTAGGCAAACTGAGTGTCAGGATCCCAAAATTGACCCATTCTTCCTGCTGAAGCTTCACGTCTTAGTGCCTGTATCCACTTTTGTCTCCTTAAACGCTCGTTTTTTTGGGTCAACAGCTTTTAAAACTTAGTTCTGTGATTTTTAGCTTGTTTGCTGTACACCTTTTAGACATTGTTCTGTTTTACATTGTTATGGTATTTATCCAAGTCAGAAATGACAAGGCGACCGTTTCACGCAATACAAAGTCAATGGAGAGCGTTGGATTGTCCCCTCCCCCCGTGTGGGCGTGGCCTAAGTGAGCTCTGTCTCTATACTGGGCAGTAACTAGTGAAAACGGGTCGCACCTCAACTTACTTGCACTCACTCAAATGCTCCCAATTATATTTTGAGGTTGCACAGATTAAATTTCGGCGCATATGTGACCAAATTGTTTGCAATGAGATTTTCAATGTTAAATTGTTCTTTTTAAGAATAGTTTTATAATGTCTAAACACAAATCTAAATGAAAAACTTGTAAATGCTATATGACCCATTGCGTAATCCTCTGCTGCCATCTAGTGGCTATAGTTGAAAACTCACATTATTTTAATTTTAAAGTGTTTGTTTTGCAGTAGATGGTTGCCATCTTCCTCTAAACCATGGCACGTTGTTCATGTTATCACCATGAATGAAACTGAGAAATGTAAATATTCCTTATTGCAAATACATAAATCCTCCAAAACTGCACAACTGTACAGTAAAAACTTGAGTGAGTCATATTATGTTAGAAATGAATTATTATGCTACTAAAATGACATTTTTCTGAAGAAGGAATATTGTTGCCCTATGTGTAATAGCAACATAAATGATGAGATATGCATAATATTATATAACGAGATGAGACACACATCTCCTCTTCAATTTCCTAATTTAGGCTCATGGCTTAGACCTTTTTTTCTTATTCATAATTTCAGTTTGTGCTGATTTGGAACTGGACGCTCTGAGTCGTGACCGGATTAACTGACCCACATGGTGACATGATATCATTGACGTAATGTGCAAATGAGCGGTAAAACCCTGACTGCGTATTCCCTTTTTATTTATTTAGCCGGCCTGAGTGGTTGCCCATTTCGACCCAGCACCACTCTGATCCTTGACAAACACTGATTTAGGCCTCAAACATACAATATGTGCATGCAAACACTTCTAGTTGTGCACACAACTCCATATTTGTGTTCCTGAGCAGGTCTGAACCTCAGATCTCTCCAGAACAGCCTGCTTCTGTTTGCTCTTCCTCTCTCTGTCCACACAATCATGTTACCAATTACCAAGTGAAATGGCTTTGATTCGATCTGTTCTGAGCGTCTGCTCTCATCAGAGCATCATCATGCAGGAGAAACCAGAAGCGGTTTCGTGTACCTGCCTTCATTTAGTGTAAGAAACACATGAAGAGCATTCGCATGTGCTAACCGTTATTAAAGCAATAAAGCAACAGTTGCCTTTAGGGGGTATACAATATGGGCCCACTGTATGTCAAATAATAGCAGACGTCAGTCATAATATGATTGCTTTAATAATTGATAATATTACTGAATAGAATCTGCTTTTAGATGTTATGCATGTAAAGTCCAAAGACAGATGAAACTAATGATGAATGATCACTGTTAGGTTAATGAATCACTCGCAGTAAGTGCCGCTGAGGTGGAATGATTTGACTGTCTTTCTCTGTTTGAACAGCCCCATCGAATCCTGTCAGCATTTCGACAAGGACTTCACGCTGCAGATCGACATGGCCTTCAACGTGTTTTTCTTGCTGTACTTTGGACTGCGTGTACGTTTATTTACAGTATTATGTACAGTACACACTTCTGCAGGACACAACACTGACACACACTTACCCTTCACTTATTTAGTATTTATTAAACCTCTGAATTTGCTTTTATTTTTATATTTTTAGTTAAAAAATATTTTTTGGTTATTTTAATATTTTTGTTTTGTTTTAAACTTTAGTTAGTTTCTAATATTTTTTTCCTTTTATTTCAGCTTTATTTGTATTTTTTTCTTTTAAAGTATTTTAGTTAACAATAGAAACACTGGTTTATTAATAGAATGTGTTGACTAACATCCAGTGTTATTTTAATATTATTATGGTATTTATATTCAGTGTTATTTTAATATTATTATGGTATTTATCCAGTGTTACTTTAATATTATTATGGTATTTATCCAGTGTTATTTTAATATTATTATGGTATTTATATTCAGTGTTATTTTAATATTATTATGGTATTTATCCAGTGTTATTTTAATATTATTATGGTATTTATCCAGTGTTACTTTAATATTATTATGGTATTTATCCAGTGTTATTTTAATATTATTATGGTATTTATATTCAGTGTTATTTTAATATTATTATGGTATTTATCCAGTGTTATTTTAATATTATTATGGTATTTATCCAGTGTTACTTTAATATTATTATGGTATTTATATCTAGTGTTATTTTAATATTATTATGGTATTTATATCTAGTGTTACTTTAATATTATTATGGTATTTATCCAGTGTTATTTTAATATTATTATGGTATTTATCCAGTGTTACTTTAATATTATTATGGTATTTATCCAGTGTTATTTTAATATTATTATGGTATTTATATTCAGTGTTATTTTAATATTATTATGGTATTTATCCAGTGTTATTTTAATATTATTATGGTATTTATCCAGTGTTACTTTAATATTATTATGGTATTTATATTCAGTGTTATTTTAATATTATTATGGTATTTATATCTAGTGTTACTTTAATATTATTATGGTATTTATCCAGTGTTATTTTAATATTATTATGGTATTTATATTCAGTCTTACTTTAATATTATTATGGTATTTATATCTAGTGTTATTTTAATATTATTATGGTATTTATCCAGTGTTACTTTAATATTATTATGGTATTTATCCAGTGTTACTTTAATATTATTATGGTATTTATCCAGTGTTATTTTAATATTATTATGGTATTTATCCAGTGTTACTTTAATATTATTATGGTATTTATATCTAGTGTTACTTTAATATTATTATGGTATTTATCTAGTGTTATTTTAATATTATTATGGTATTTATATTCAGTGTTACTTTAATATTATTATGGTATTTATCCAGTGTTACTTTAATATTATTATGGTATTTATATCTAGTGTTATTTTAATATTATTATGGTATTTATATCTAGTGTTACTTTAATATTATTATGGTATTTATCCAGTGTTATTTTAATATTATTATGGTATTTATATTCAGTGTTACTTTAATATTATTATGGTATTTATTCAGTGTTATTTTAATATTATTATGTTATTTATCCAGTGTTATTTTAATATTATTATGGTATTTATCAGTGTTATTTTAATATTATTATAGTATTTATATCCAGTGTTATTTTAATATTATTATGGTATTTATCCAGTGTTATTTTAATATTATTATGGTATTTATATTCAGTGTTACTTTAATATTATTATGGTATTTATCCAGTGTTATTTTGATATTATTATGGTATTTATATTCAGTGTTACTTTAATATTATTATGGTATTTATCCAGTGTTATTTTAATATTATTATAGTATTTATATCCAGTGTTACTTTAATATTATTATGTTATTTATCCAGTGTTATTTTAATATTATTATGGTATTTATATTCAGTGTTACTTTAATATTATTATGGTATTTATCCAGTGTTATTTTAATATTATTATAGTATTTATATCCAGTGTTATTTTAATATTATTATGGTATTTATCCAGTGGTATTTTAATATTATTATGGTATTTATATTCAGTGTTACTTTAATATTATTATGGTATTTATCCAGTGTTACTTTAATATTATTATGGTATTTATCCAGTGTTATTTTAATATTATTATGGTATTTATATCTAGTGTTACTTTAATATTATTATGGTATTTATCCAGTGTTACTTTAATATTATTATGGTATTTATCCAGTGTTACTTTAATATTATTATGGTATTTATATCTAGTGTTACTTTAATATTATTATGGTATTTATATCTAGTGTTATTTTAATATTATTATGGTATTTATCCAGTGTTACTTTAATATTATTATGGTATTTATATTCAGTGTTATTTTAATATTATTATGGTATTTATCCAGTGTTATTTTAATATTATTATGGTATTTATTCAGTGTTACTTTAATATTATTATGGTATTTATCCAGTGTTACTTTAATATTATTGTGGTATTTATCCAGTGTTATTTTAATATTATTATGGTATTTATATTCAGTGTTATTTTAATATTATTATGGTATTTATATCTAGTGTTACTTTAATATTATTATGGTATTTATCCAGTGTTACTTTAATATTATTATGGTATTTATATTCAGTGTTATTTTAATATTATTATGGTATTTATATCTAGTGTTACTTTAATATTATTATGGTATTTATATTCAGTGTTATTTTAATATTATTATGGTATTTATATTCAGTGTTATTTTAATATTATTATGGTATTTATCCAGTGTTACTTTAATATTATTATGGTATTTATTCAGTGTTACTTTAATATTATTATGGTATTTATATTCAGTGTTACTTTAATATTATTATGGTATTTATATCTAGTGTTATTTTTATATTATTATGGTATTTATATCTAGTGTTATTTTAATATTATTATGGTATTTATATCTAGTGTTATTTTAATATTATTATGGTATTTATCCAGTGTTACTTTAATATTATTATGGTGTTTATCCAGTGTTATTTTAATATTATTATGGTATTTATATTCAGTGTTATTTTAATATTATTATGGTATTTATATCTAGTTACTTTAATATTATTATGGTATTTATATCTAGTGTTATTTTAATATTATTATGGTATTTATCCAGTGTTACTTTAATATTATTATGGTATTTATTCAGTGTTACTTTAATATTATTATGGTATTTATCCAGTGTTATTTTAATATTATTATGGTATTTATATCTAGTGTTATTTTAATATTATTATAGTATTTATCCAGTGTTACTTTAATATTATTATGGTATTTATTCAGTGTTACTTTAATATTATTATGGTATTTATATCTAGTGTTACTTTAATATTATTATGGTATTTATTCAGTGTTACTTTAATATTATTATGGTATTTATTCAGTGTTACTTTAATATTATTATGGTATTTATATCTAGTGTTATTTTAATATTATGGTATTTATTCAGTGTTACTTTAATATTATTATGGTATTTATATTCAGTGTTACTTTAATATTATTATGGTATTTATATTCAGTGTTATTTTAATATTATTATGGTATTTATATTCAGTGTTATTTTAATATTATTATGGTATTTATATCCAGTGTTATTTTAATATTATTATGGTATTTATTCAATGTTATTTTAGTAATTAGCTTTAATTTAAAATTTTCATTTTAGTTTTAAAAAGCTTTTTATATATATATATATATATATATATATTCCTTTTATATTGATTTTTAGTCATTTTTTATTTAACGGTAACGACTCTGGTTTAATTATATGATATAATATATATATATAGTATGTAAAGTATTTTGTTTTGTGATTTTGTCTTTTTAAAATATTTCTTTAATATTTTATTTTTATTTTATTTGTAGTAATTTTAGTGTCTAAACTTAGTTTTTACTTTATTTTATTAAAGCGTTTAAGCTTTATTTTATCGATTAACAATAAAGACAGTATTATAATGTTATTTATTTAATGTTATTTTAATAATATTTATATATTATTTTAGTGTTTATTAATATTTAGCTTTTATTTCTATATTTTGTTTTAATTTTGATTCTAGTTAGATTTGTAATTTTGTTGTGATTTTGTCATTTTTATTTCTTTTTATATTTCTTTTTATGTTAGTATTAGTAATTTTAGTGCTTAAACTTTATGTCAGTATGATTTCTTTATTTTATTTAAATTACCGATTTTTGTATTTAATAGTTTTAGTTAACAATAAAAACACTAGTTTATTTATATTTATTCAGTGTTATTTTAATAATATTATGTTATTTATTTAGTGTTATTGTAATAATATTTTAGTATTTATTAATATTTTTGAACTAGCTTTTATTTGTGTATTTTGTTTGTTATTTTAATTATAGTTAAATTTCTATATAGTGTTGATTAGTTAAAATCATCACATTTGTTGTTGTTGTAATTATATGCGTCTGTTGACTGACATGTGTTGTTTCTTCCCCTTCACAGTTCATTGCAGCCAATGATAAGCTGTGGTTCTGGCTGGAGGTGAATTCAGTGGTGGATTTCTTCACCGTCCCGCCCGTGTTTGTGTCCGTGTATCTGAACAGGAGCTGGCTGGGTAAAGCACTTCACACCATCATCACCCGTCCCGCTCTCCCATTACTGACACTTTACCTTTAACACACGATTATTTCATCAGATTATGACAAGAGGGTGCTAGAAATCCAAACCCCACCGGAAGATATTATGAGGTGAAGGGCTCTGCCGCCCCCTGCTGGACATTTCACGCAGACAGATGTTTGTTGGGTTTTGTCGGGTCGGTGTCTGTTTGCATTGGTTGTCTGTTGGGTCAGTGTGAACATGACGGTTATTGTTCATTTCATTATAAATTCAGCGGCCAACTTGTGTGTTTGTCTGTGTGTGAACTGGCCTTTACACTGAATCGGTCTGCAGATTTCTCCAGTACACACACAATCACGCCATCCCTTTCACCAAATCAGCTTATTCCGCAGGTCCCTGGGATTTGAGATCTCTGGCATGCTGGGAATTAGAAATCCTCCTGTTGTTTAAAACCGCTGATTGTTTTCTCATGCAGCACAGCGTCGTGTGTGAGGTCTTTTGAGGGCACGTCCAAACCAAAACTAGATTGTTTTTACCAGTTCATCTCTGAATTATTGTGCTCATGAAGCAGGACCGATGCCAGATACTGAACATCCCTATTCTTTTAATTAATCACTGGATTTACTGGATTATTTGTGATTTTCCAAATGAGTATTTGAGTGGATTGATTTGTTTAATTGTTTGGAGTAATTGTTTTTCCAAATGAGCTTGTGTTTGTGGATTGAGCTGGACAGAACTGGTTTTATTCATTAAGGACACATTCAATTGATCAAAAGTGACAGTAAAGACATTTATAATGTTCAAAAATATTAATATTTCAAATAAATGCTTTTCCTTTGAGCTTTCTATTCATCAAAGAATCCTGAAAATAAACATATGTATCAGTTTCCATCTGTTCTCATCACTGATAATAATCCTAAATGTGTGTTGATCATCAGATCCTCATCTGAGAATGATCAGTGAAGGATCATGTGACACTGAAGACTGGAGTAATGATGATAAACTCAGCTTTGATCACAGGAATAAATCACACTTTACTATATATTCACACAGAGAACAGCTGATCTACACTGGAGGAATATCTCACTGCTTTACTGTGTTTTTGATCAAATAAATGTCGTATAAGTGCTGCCCTCTGCTGGTAATATTGCACTGTTTCAGTAAATGCTCTGCAAATATACTTGGATTTGAGGTTTGGCCTGTACGTGTCTGTATGTAGAGAGAAACTGTGTTTTAACGCTTCATGTCCTCGGTCAAAACGCAGCTTATGTTCGTCATGTCCGCGGCTGTTTTCAAGGACTTTAATCCTCCTATAGGGAACAGGGGGTCATGGGTCACATCATCCAGCTTTACAGTTGTTATTATTATTCAGCTTTCATCAAATTAATGTCCTTTTGATGTCCGTGTGGCGTGTGTCCAGAACAGTTTGGTTCCGTGTTAAAAGGTTTAAAAGTCTTTGAGGAACTTCTGTTTGTTTTGAAACATCAAAGGGCAGATATGAACGGTTGCTTAGCAACTGCACAGCAACATTCTAAAAGCCACTCTTGAAACTGTTACATTGTATCAGTGTGTTCAGCACTCAGATCATCTTCAGAAGATATTGAAGATCTAGTAATCCATGTTTCTTGGTGCGTCAGACATTTGAGTCACACCGGTAATTGATGCTTTATTGATGAGGCGGATCAGCAGATGATGAGCATGTTGAACGGGCTTTCTGTCTGGCCGTCCTAAAGGAGCTTATACTGTAATATCCTGATGAAAAAGGGTTTGTTCTAAGCTTTCACTACATGACTACATGATCACAACCGGGATGCAGTTTTTTTGCAGTCTGGTGGGCTTCTGTGCACTCCGACCGTGTTTCTTCTAGAAGGCATTCTGCGGTTTCTCGGGCTTCTGTCCTGGCGTGATCCAACTGCAGATTTGATCGTCTTCGTCGTCGTCATGATCCCGACGAAGATGCTGGTGTACCGGAGCCCTGACGGGGCCACGCGCACTGAGACCCTACAAAACACACGCAGACGCAAGAAGTCCTGCGGCGAGCTCTTTCACAACGGCTACCGTGTGAAGATGATCCACGGCCCGGTGTGTGAGAAAGAGGAGCGCGACGGCGGTCAGCACACGCTGGCCTCGTGTTTCCACGCCGTCTCGTACTGGGGTAAGAGCTGATGGATGGAAGAACGAGGATAATCAGCTTCACATCTGGAATATGGACACAGATGATGGGTTTTCATTTACCATTGATTCTTGAGACATGGGACAAAGCATCTTCAAATCTAAATCATCAGAGATGATCAGTAGATATAAATATACACTGGGTTGTTTCAAAACAAATTTGGGTCAAATATGGACAAACCCAGCCTTTGGGTTACATATTTGACCCATTGTTGGGTTAAAACAACACAGCATTTTTATTTTTTTATTTTTAGAGTGTATCATTGCATTTGATTGTGTTAAAATGATATTTACAGCTTCAAATATGCTGAATAAATGTTAAACAGAAATATAAATATATAATATTACTACAGTGTCCTGACAGAAGGACGTTTTCCTTTTATTTAAAAAATATTATAAGTATATAAAATACTATATCAATGCTTTTTATTGGATATTTATAAAGATATTCATAAAATCAGGGAATATTGAAGTCCGTTTTTATACTGAAGTGCAATTTTTGTGTTTTTTATTTTTAATATAATTGTTTTTATATAGTTTGGGAATGTAAGTCTTAAGTTTTGTGACGCTGTAAAAAAAAAAAAAGATGTGATCAATAAGTTATGACAACATTTACTTTGCTTTAACATTAAAATAAGTCGAGCAATTTATACACGATTGAACTTTAATGTAATTTAAGTTTCAAAATGAAGTCGATTGTACTTTGAGCAACATTTGTCCAAAATATAGTTCTCTACTTAGTCGTAAAAATTCACTGAATTTGTCAATATTTATAATAATTTCGTTCTTGTATCTGACATTCAATACCTATGAACAAGTTTAATTTACTAATCTAAAATCATTTCAGTTTTAACTTTTATTATTATTCAATTTATGTGACCTGTTCTGTCCCAGATCTCAAGACTCAATGTTGGTGTTTTATTTTGTAGCTCATGTGTGCTTAATCATAGCTTATGAGCTTATCTTTGGGAAGACTCGGACAATGTTAACCTTTTAATCGTTGGGAAAGGTCATTCGTAGTCGGTATTCCACTAGAAATGAACCCTGAGCACTACTAAAGGGCAAATGGAGAGGCTTTTTCTTGGGTTTTGTCTTGTGTTTATCATGCGTCACACTGTATATGGAAGGTCAAGTGCATTGCATTGTGGGATACAGTATTTGTGCACACTATAGGCAGCTGTACAGTAAAGTGGTGTGCTGTTGAGAACGCAGTTTAGCGGACGATGATGATTATACGCGTGTGAATCTGTCATGCGTGTTCATAAGCAAGGTCATCTCACTGAGGTCACGTGTGTCTCTCTTTGCTGTTGCTGCTGCAATGCCTCTGACTCAAATTTAGGCCTTTACGTCATGAATGTCGCCCGCAGATGTTGAGCCGCCTGTCTGCCGCTCGGTCAGATGTGTGAGTCCAGCGGTGCGGACACTTTGAGGGCTTTCCTGTAGCTGCGTTTAGTTGATGTTTGTTAGTGTGTCCAACATGGATGAGCGTTTCAAAGGTACTCGACTGCGTTGTGATGTGTGTTTGTGCGTCAGTGTCATTTCATGTGTTTCTTCTGCTCTTTCATGCAGGATTGAGGTTCTTAAGAGCCTTGAGGCTGATCCAGTTTTCAGAAATATTACAGTTTTTAAATATCTTAAAAACAAGGTAAGCCGGCAGCATGTGACGTATAATTCTTATGTATTAATAAATTATACATTATATTATTTGCTTACTAGTTTAGATCTTTTAGCAGTGTTATTTATTTATTTTTTTCATGTTAATTTTAATTTTTAAAAAAGTTATTATTTTATTTTTATTATTTTTGTGATTTAGGTTTAATTTATTTTAAACCATTAAATTTCCATTGAATATTTTTTGTGATTCAACTTAAACGTCAAAGACATTTCACATTTTTAGTTAAAGTTTTTCCAACTAATATTTATATTTATTATATTTCAGCTTTATTTCAATGTTTTTAATTAATTCTAATAACCCTGGTTTTTTCTATTTAAAACATGGCATTACAGAATGAAACGTGTAAACTGCACGTTATTATGTTTCATATTTTTCCCGGATTTTGCATTCATTGCATTGTCAAAGGAATGAGTTAAAGGAAGTAAACTTAACAGAAAATGAATTGTTATATATTTTTTAATATTAATATGATTTTGTCCTGCAGCTTAGCGCTAAAGCTTTAGCACAGATGTCAGGAGAGCTTATCAGAATAAATAATCTCATTCAAACAGAGGCGGAGAGAGAGGTCAGATCTACTCCACAGACTGTGCCAAAACCATCCGAATTGATTTTTGCACTAAAATTGGCCAATATTAATACTTCAGTTTATGGCTACAGCTGAATATTTAGGGTCATTTCTGTTCTATTGAAATGCTTGTGTTGTAATTTAAGCCCTTAACTGTCTCCGACCGTCCCACCGGTTCGGACGTTTGCCATTATATATTTAAAACAATATATAAACCACCATGGTGACGCACACACCTGTCTCGAGGAACTCCTCACCACACAAACGTCCACACGTTCTGTTTCAGCTTATCTTCTCAAAACTCCCGGGACCAAACTCCGTACTACGGGAGATCGGGCCTTCTGCGCAGCATCCTAGCCTGTGGAGTGCTCTCCCTGACCACTAGCGGATTGAACTGTAGATGCTTTTAAACATGCTCTTAAAACCCACCTTTTTAGCAGAGCTTTTGGTTGATTTGATACTTTGGAGATTTTGTTTAATATAAAGTGCGTTACAAATTAAATGTATTATTATTATAATATCTTAGTAAAAACCTAAAGTAATATTGACAAGCTTACTAGTTTTCATATTTGGTGACTAATTGCCAACATAAATGATTGAGGAGCAGCAATTTATTAATTTGCAGCTTTATTTTGAAATAGCGATGAAATTCCGATTTTTCCCTCTCATGTGGCGCAGATGGGATATGACGTGAACGTGTAAGCAGGAAAAAAAAAAAATCATGAATTCCGATATCCTCAGATCGGATCCAGGCCTCACTCATACGTGGTAATAAATCTGATATGATTGGGATACGTGCATTAGCGTCTCCCATGCAAGCGGTCCAATCGGATATTCCCCAGTAAATGCGAGTCGTACGTCACTGAAAAAGGGACGGAGGTGAATGACGTCAACTCAGGTGGGCATGAACTGCGATCAAAGGCTCTCCTCTATGAGAGCGATGTTTTGCTGACCTTTAAAGATAGTGCGGAAAGAAAACATTGAATAATGATTTCATCTGCAGCAAATGCATCCATTGCATATCGCGCCGTTTTACTTCCTTTTCCGGGTCAGAGTGTCTGGGGCTGTTTCGCCAGTGTAAATGCAAATATCGGATACGGCTCAATCGGATATAGTCACCAAACTGGAATTGTGCATGAAGACCTGCACTGTAAATGCGGTCTTAGTGCATGAGTGTAAAGTGCATTTGTTGAATCAATCAAGCATCATTTGTGAGCTGATGAGAGTATTTCTGACATTTGTGTTTATAGCAACTCCATAAAGTTGGTGAATCTGTGCTCAATCTTTATAAGCACATGGCTGACGGCAGCAGGATTCATACATTTGGTAAGTCAAGTGTTGACTGGATGGTGAAAAGTTGCATTTTAATGAAAGATTACAACCTTTTTCTTGTTTGAAATAATCATTCTGGAAGGTGTTTTGAGAAGTTATGATGTCAGTGAATTACTGAGGCTGTTGGTATGTTTACAGGTGGAAAACTCAGGGGATCCTTGGGAAAGCTTCCAAAATTCCCAACCTCTCACCTACTGGGAGTGTGTGTACTTGCTCATGGTAACCATGTCCACAGTGGGTTACGGAGATGTCTGTGCTAAAACAACCCTCGGACGCCTTTTCATGGTCTTCTTCATTCTCGGAGGATTGGTAAAAACAAAAGAAATCCCATAATAATTGGCCCTTGATCATTGTAACCTTGACAACCAGAGCTGGAAAACAAACCCTTCATTCTGCTTCAATCCCCATCCGAACGTTTCCCAGTTTGATGGAAAGAGCTCCATGTGTTTTTGGCTTGTACTGCATTGCGTGTTTATCAAGTGTTTCTATATTTCAAATGCTGTTGTTAATTCTGCTGATGTCATGTTATAAGTGGAACCATCATTAGGGAGTACAAAGTTATTCTGTTTGTAGATTGACTGCGGTTTTAGAAGACCTGACCCAATTTACCCCCACCCACACTCCCAACAAACTCTGTGAAGGGTTGAGATGTGATATGACACGCCGTCATGATGTCAGCAGCTTTACACATTCATCTACGAGTGATTCAAGTGATTTATTGCTTTCATAAATCATACAGAAACATTTTTAAGCACACAGAAAAATGAGATAATTCACTGCTTATTTGCTCAATTTTAAAGACCAACTTGTTGCCATAATGATTTATTCCTATGACTACTGAAATATCACTTTAATATTAATTATTAATATGAATGTAATAGGAAATATCATCTCAACTGAAAGTTTGTGGCAGTACTATAGGCCATACTATCTTTTTATATAAATATCTTAAAATATTAATATTAAAATATTATTTGGATATTAACTATTCATATTAAATATATATGAAAAATAATAGCATTATTTATATGAATACATAAAAAATATTATTTTAATATTAATTATTAAAATGAATAATATTAATAACACATTTTTATAAGTTTATAAAACTTATTGCCATACTATCTATAACTTAATAAAATATGTATATTAAAATATTTGGATATTAACTATTCATATTAAATGTATATAAAATATAATTATTTAAATATATGAAAAATAATTCATTTATATGAATAAATATGAAAATATCACTTTAATATGAATTATTAGTATGAATGTAATATTAATAAGTAATATTGAATTAATAATAAATCACATAAAGTTTATAAAAACATAGATTTAACTAGTATAATGCTTTTATCGTTTCTACATATAAATACATTTCATACAAATAAAAATATTAATTTTAAAATATTATTTTGATATTAACTATTCATAATACATTTATATAAATATATTAAAAATAATGGTATTCCTTTATATGAATAAAATTAAATAGTATGTACTGTTTTGTAGATATATTAAAATTAACATAAATTTTAATATTATAATTTTTCCATAAAGTTCATAAATATGGATTTTGCTATTAATTGTAGTATGTACTGTAATGCTTTCATACAATGCTTTTCATATTTAATACTATTAATATGTTTATATTCGTATTATTTATTAATATTATTGTCGATTTTATATAAAATATAATTATGTGAATATAATAAAATGATTAACATAATATTTATGAATATTATTATAATTTTTTTGAATATATTAAAATTAACATTGATTTTAATATGAATAATTTTTCCTAAAGTTCGTTGAAAAGGACCCGTTGGTAAATCTATATTCTGCTATGAACTGTAACGCTTGAGATCTGACAGCCGTGTCCATATCAGTCCAGCGTGAGAGTTTGTTTGGACTAAACATGGCTCTTGAGGTTTCCTCCTGTGCATCACTGTTTTCCCTCTTAAAACGGCAGATCGATTCTCATCTGTGGCTGTTTTTATTTCTTTCTAACACTGATATCCCTTAAAACAGGGATATTTGCCAAACAGAATGCTTTTACTTTTAACCTCAAACCTTCCACCCTGTAAATTCTCAGCAATGCATGCATACAAGCATTCTGACTCTCTCTCTGTTATTCAATCTGTCTGAAGTTTTAAAGTGACAGCTCCAATATTTGGCTCTTAAAGGGATAGCTCATGCAAAAACTGCAACTCTGTTATCATGTACTCACCCTCTCTCCTCTGTGGAACACAAAACACATCTTGGCTGCGTTTCCATACAGTGAAAGTGAATGGGGACACCAAAGTAGCAGTCCAGCTAACAAAAAAATAATGTGCTAACGTTCCCATGAATACTTTATTTTTTTAACTAGTTTCTTGGTCATGCAACCGTTAAGGAAACATTCCGTGTTATCGTTCTTCAAACATTACAGTGTTACTTTTGAATGCTCTCTGAACATTCTAAAAAGAAAAGTAGCAACATTTAAAGGTACAGTGTAAATTTGAGTGCCATCTTGCGACCGCTCACCCCTCCCTTACGAAGCACAGAGAAGCTACGGTGGCTGACACAGGACAAAGATGTCGGGGACAGCAGAGAGTAGCTAGCGCTCTGTAGAGAAGTTTGTCCTTTTAGGGCTACCGTAGAAACATGGCAGCGCAAAATGGTGACTTCACTGTAAGGGACCCGCGGTGTGTGTCGATAGAAACGGCTCATTCTAAGGTGATAAAATCATAACGGCTCATTATGTAAGGTCTTTATACTCCACTGTAAACATAGTTATGTGTGTTATACTGCATTTCTGCCAATAGATCCTCATAAATACTACACACTGCACCTTTAAAAAAATGTTAGACAGGCGTCCAAATAAAACATTTCAGGGAAAAACATGTATAAATAACATTTTTGTGCTAATGTTTAGAGAACATTATCAAAGACCAGATAACGTTGAATAAACATTCTATTAATGTTACTGGAAGAACGTTTGTACATAACTTTGAGAACATTGCTGGAACGTTCTGGTAACGTTTCACTGTTTAACATTCTTCCACTTAAAGGATCAGTTCACTTCAGAATTAAAACGTCCTTATAATCTCCTCACCCCCATCTCATCCCAGATGTCTTTCTTTCTTCAGTGGAAAAGAAATGAGGAAAACATTCCAGGATTTTTCTCCACATAATGGACTTCAATGGGAACCAGCGGCTGAAGGTCCAGATCAATGCAGCTTCAGAGGAAGGGCTTCAGAGGCTCTGCACGATCCCAGAGGAATAGGGTCTGATCCAGACAAACCATCGGACATTTACAACACAAATAAACATTTACATACTTTTTAACCTCAAATGCTCAACACACCACGGATTGTGCAATCACGTCTGAAAGGTCATGTCCGTGACGTATGTAGACGTATAGTATATACAGTAAAGTATATAAATGTTTATTTGTGTTGTAAATGTCCGATGGTTTGTCTGGATCAGACCCTGTTCCTCTGGGATCGGTCAGAGCCTCTGAAGCCCTTCCTCTGAAGCTGCATTGATCTGGACCTTCAGCCGCTGGTTCCCATTGAAGTCCATTATGTGGAGAAAAATCCTGGAATGTTTTCCTCAAAAAACTTCATTTCTTTTCCACCGAAGAAAGAAAGACATGAACATCTGGGATGAGACGGGGGTGAGGAGATTATCAGGAAATGTTCATTTTGACTTTTGAAGCTTAAGCGCCATTCAGTTTCATTATTTGGCATTGAGATTCTTTATAAATGTACGTTTTGTCACGGAATAAAGAAAATCACATGGGTTTAGACTGACATGAGGGTGAGTACATCATGACTGAACTTTCATTTTGGGCCGAACCATCCCTTTAAGGCTCTTATTTCTGATATGAGAACTCTCTTCTACTGAAAGTAGAAGCATAGACTTCTTGTCCTTTGTCTCCTGTCTCCTCCTCCAGGCCATGTTTGCCAGCTACGTTCCTGAAATCATAGAGTTAATAGGAAACCGCAAGAAATATGGTGGTTCCTATAGTGCAGTAAATGGGAGAAAGTAAGTACCGCGGGTTGGGCTGCGCTGGCTCAGTGCAGTCTGCCCGCCTGCATGCCCGTCTCTCTCTCTGTCCCATGCATGTAGGCAATGTTTGCTCGCTACGTGCCTGAAATTGCTGCTCTCATCCTTAATCGGAAGAAATATGGAGGGAGTTATAACTCGACCCGAGGAAGAAAGTAAGTCAAAGGGCGAACCTCTAATGAAAAGGTTCTTATTCCGCAGGGTTACGGAGGAGCTCCAACTCTTACCTCAGAGGAAGTTGCTGTAGTCCTTCCTGTGATGTCAGAGATGCTTCTCCACAGGAAATAATATTATGACATAGTCACTGAGGGTCTGGGGTGAAATGGCACAAGTCATCTCATTGCTTGTCGCGTTCTGTGAGTCGCCCATCGCTTGCTAATCTGTGCTACTTGTGACACTTGGGCTTCTGCGTGTAGAAGTGATTGTACGTGTTGTAAAGCAGTGTTTCCTGCAGAACTTTTGAACTGCAGATTCAAAACAAACAGATTTGCTTTTATATACACTACTGTTCAAAAATACTTTTATTCAGCAAGGACGTTTTAAATTAAAGTGACAGTAAAGATATTTATAATGAAGCAAATGGTTTCTCAGATGACGCAGAACAACTGTTTTCAACATTGATAATAATCATAAATGTTTCTTGAGCATTAAATCTTCATATGAGAATGATTTCTGAAGGGTCATGTGACACTGAAGACTGGCGTAATGATAAATTCAGCTGTTATTTTGGAGATAAACATAAAAATATAGTTTTTTAAATGTATAAAAGTATTATATAAATGTGGTATAACAACTTCTAACCACAGTTAAAGTGAAGCCACAAGTGTGGTCATGCTTCATTTCAAATCTGAGGATTATGTCTCTAAAACGATACATTTTATGAATCATTTAATAAGACCATCTTAGGCTGTTCACACTTGACGTCTTTTTTGACAAGAAAAAGTTGACGAGCGCTCTTTTAGTAAAAAACAAAGCTGGCAGCGTTTGGTTCCAGTAGCAGCCGAGGGCGTCTTTTGTTGCTATAACAACAGCTGCAACAAGAGTGCTGAGTGGTGCAGAGATACAAAATGTTGAGAGAGAGAAAGTTGGCTCTTGCGTTGGCTTTTGAAGTTAACGGGGAGGAGAATGTCAGTTCACAACGACGTTTGTGGGTGCACGACAAAATACGTGGAAGAAAACTGTATGGTGCTTACAATAGTTGAGTCCAGGAGCTCCGGCTGCATTTTGCACTTGAACAAAAGATCAAGGAAGTTAACATGCAGTGAATGTTGATCAACAATAATCTGGGGCTGTCGTCGATCTTTGCACGTAAAGGGATTACATTTTAAAAATATTTCATGATATTACTGTTTTAAATGGAGTTCCGATCAAATAAATGTAACCTTGGTGAGCAGAAGAGACTTCCTAAAAAGTCTCACCGATCCTAAGCTTTTGAACAGTAGTGTGTGTGTGCATATAATATGCATGTATATACATATAATATATACACACACAGTATATATATATTCTTATTGAATAAGTAAGGGATAATGTCACCAGCATGTGCCTAATTTCTGTTAAATGTCTGTTTAAGTTGCTTTTTTGATAAATTATAATTAAATCAATTATGCTGGGATTTTAGATCCAATGAAATTTTACAAGGTGTCACAAATATGCACATTTTTCACAGTGTATGTACAATCACACAGTATAGATCACTGCAATGCTTTGTGTGTTGATTGTTAATTTAAAGTTACTTTTAAAGGTAATGCATTACAATATTGTGTTACTTTTTATGGAAAGTAATGTGTTACCTTTTCTCACCTGGGCTGGACTTGCTTGTTTATTTTTTAACAACAACAACAACAAAAAATGTAAAGGCCCTTTCATACCAAAAATGAAATTTATAAGCTTCAGGCTGGAAGAAATGCAATTTCACGCCCGTACAGTAGAGGGCGCAGTTAAAACTTATTTCAGCAATAGAATAAAAAAAATTAAGCGCAAATGTGATTTATCTAAAGTCATTTTTGCTGCTTAGTATGGTTGAAGTGGATCGTCGAAGGTCAGCAGCAAAGACATTGGTTAATAAAGTGAGATTAAGTACATAAAGTATATTTTCATTATTGCAGGTTTGCGTAATATTCTAAGATCGCATTTCACTGTTTTTTATTAATTTTGAGTAATACTGAATCTCACATTTATTCTAAAGCTACAATAACCATCATATTCACACGACGCCTCTGCACATGAGGACAGGAGAGCTGTCAGTCAATAAATGGGCAAAGTAACTCGAGTTACTTATTTGAAAAGTAACTTTTTTTGTTGTGAATTTAAAAGGAATGTGTTACTTCACTAGTTACCAGAAAAAGTAATCTGATTATATAACTCGTGTTAATTGTAATGCGTGTTTTTATTCTCACATTTGTAATACTTTGGTCAGTTAATAAGAATAATTGATGTAGTTTTAAATGAATTAAAAGAGCCATTTCATGTCTATTCTTGAATCGCTTAACTCAAGGTTGATATAGGATTTGGAAAGTAATTAGTAATAAGTAATTAAATCGTTTTTGAGAGTAATTTGTACAGTAATCTAATCACACTGTTGAATATGTTAGTAACTAGTAATTAATGGCTTTTTAGAGTAACTTACCCACCACTGAATGCAATCCAAACAGCATACAGTTTAAATATAGTATATATATATATATATATATATATATATATATATATATATATATATATATATATATATATATATATATATATATATATACTTGTCATTAATGAATTTGATTGATTATCCTTTTCAGACCATTTCAGACCTTTTCAGGCTTTAAATTCCCCATGAAATGACTGGGTTTTTAGGTTTGAGTCCATGCTGTCTGTTTGCTCCTTCTCTATTTAGCTATTGCTATTTGCTTTAAATTTACAATATAAACATTTAGAAGATATAAGCATTTAAAATGCTCAGGCTGGTGAGATCATCTTCATCACTCCAGATTATATTCAGATTTTTAGTCCGTTTTTAGAGTCTGAGAAGTGATTTTGTTGTCGTTTTTTCAGGGTTCGTGTCACATGATGGCAGTCTGTTTATCTCTAATTTTAAGGCTAAATGTGTTAAACTTGTGATATCAGAGACATCGTTTTCTCTTGTGATAATCACGTGTAACGTCTTGTTTGAACTCTTTCTCATGATAATTTATCTCTCAGGCATATCGTCGTCTGCGGTCACATCACACTGGAGAGCGTCTCCAACTTCCTTAAAGACTTCCTACACAAGGACAGGGATGATGTCAATGTAGAAATAGTTTTTCTCCATAAGTAAGTATAACAGTGACATTGAGTGGAGTTGACCTGTTGGATGTCTTCGTCTCACTGTGCTGTTGTGTGTGTTTTCAGTATTTCCCCTAATCTTGAGCTGGAAGCCTTATTCAAGAGACACTTCACACAGGTGGAGTTTTACCAGGGATCCGTTCTCAACCCTCATGATCTCGCTCGAGTGAAGGTACGGCCCACCACCAGCATTTTTGATCGTGTTCGCTAAACTTTCATGGCTCACAGAATATTTATAAATGCATGGAAATATCTATGGTGAATCAATATGCTCTATTCTGTAGAGTACAAGCAAATTCATTATTGAATCATTTAAACAAATTGGTCTGAATGATTTCCTAGCAATCCGTCTTTGAACGATTGAATGATTGGTGTTAAAAAAAAACTTTATGCCATAAACAAGTTCATGCCAGTGTTAATTTCATTGGCGAAACAACGTTTTTTCACTGACGATAACTAAATAAAAAAACAGTTTTGGATGAGAAAAACTATGATGAAAATCTACTGTCATTTTCATCAACGAATAAACACGAGGCGCTAATATTAGGAAGGGACGATTAGGGAAGAGATCCCGTCAGAACTGATGTCCTGTGTAACAGGTGCGGATCTAACGGCGGGAAAACACGGCACTGTTGAGCTGCTCCAGGCTCACGCGACAGCGCTTCAGAGCGGCTCGATCAGTGAATAACACACATTTATGACAGGTCATGCTTATGAACTAATGCTGAGGAATAATGAGTGTTTACTTTACCATGTTTATATAGTAATATGATTTAGACGGTTGTAACGATGCATATTTTATCTCCCTCATCTGAACTGCAAAATTAAGACACCGACATTTCAAAATAAGAGTCCTGGTGTATTTTGAGCTTGTTTATGATTAAAAGTCACGCATTATATACGTTTGGTTACACAATAAACTGTAATTTAATTCATAGTCAGGAGGAAAGACTAAGAACAGTATTTGACATATTCCATAAAGTATCAGGGTTATAATAGTTAACTAAAACCATTAAAACATATTCATTACTTTAAATTAAATGAATGTTAACTGAAATAAAAAAATTAACTTATTTGAAGCTTTAGCGTAACCTGATATACTAACTAAAACAGAAATGCAAAATTATAAAAACTATATAGATGTTTTAAAAAAAGTGAATTGAGCTCTTTCATGTATTTTTTGCGCTTGAACGGTCAAAAACACAATAATGTCAACATAATGAGTTTTGATGTATTAAAATCGGTTATGTAATGCTTAAATGCTCAATTAATGCATTACAATTGAACTAAACTCATTAGATTTTAGTCGACTAAAACTAAAAACAATTTAGGTGACTAAAACTATGACTAAAATCAAAATTAGCTGTCAAAATTAACACTGGTTCATGCAAAAGAAAACTGCAACTAGCAATTCATTCGACCCATTTATTTTCATCCTTTAAAGTGTATTCACCTTTTTCGATCAGCTCTATGTTTTTAATCTGTTTTCTTATAGATTGAGTCGGCCGACGCCTGTCTGATCTTAGCCAATAAATACTGTGCGGATCCTGATGCAGAAGATGCATCCAATATCATGAGGTGGTATTCATTTAAACCTCCTTAATAATAACATCTATTGCATTAAACTCAAAAATCAACAACTTTTGGTGGATTTCAGAAGGTTCTTGATTTGAAGTGTGATGTGTTGTTTTTAGGGTGATATCCATTAAAAACTACCATCCAAAGATCCGCATTATTACACAGATGCTGCAGTATCACAATAAGGTGAGAGTTTCTTACATCCATCACATCTGATGTCACTAACATCCAACACTTTGCTCTACACATTTGGTTCACATTGTAATTCCCAGATAAACTTATAAGCAGGATAATCTTTAAAGGGTCATAACACACACAGTTTGTGCAGTCTCATGTTAATCTTGAGTATCTATAGAGTAGTGTTGATCCTTCATATCTCCCAAGAGTCTTTAGTTTATCAGATTTATAAAAGACAGATACACTGTACCGATTCTTTCTGAAAACAGCCGAGCTCGTGGAGGCGTGCAGTGGGCGGAGCTAAAGACACACACACACACACACACACACACACTTCCTGGATAACTCTCGATTCACTATGCGTTGGTGTTGTTCACATTATATGCACTTACATGTCAATTGCCAACAAAACACACACGTTTGATCAGTTTCACTCTCCGCCTGAGGTTTCCACTCATGACCGGGAACAAACACACACACTCACAGAACTCCGGAAACACAAACTGCATCCACTGTTCCCGTAACGCTGGGTTATTTGGGAAGCTGAACAAGCTGATCTTTCCCTCACAGCAGAAACACACTTCTTTAGTGACATTGTTGATCTCGTGTCTAAACACACAATGCCAGTTCCGACGACGGCTCCCGTAACCAGAACGAAGCTCAATGGTGTGTGTGTTCATCCGGGAGAAGTGCCCATACAAGGAATTCCACCCTTTATGATGTCATACAGGGCCATACTCAAAAAAAAAAACTTAACCGAAGGAGTGTATTTGGCACAGAAATACTCTGTCATACGTCCAACTCATTTTTATTTTGTCCATGTTTATCATGGACTGAGGAGGGACGTCTGAGTTGTGCATTTTTAACCATGGCACATAGTACATCAAACTCTTTCTTCAGAACTAGAAAAATCTATTTCTTCATTCCATGATGTTGTTTTTTAGCTCTATTAAGAGCAGGTTTTCCTGCTTGAATGTTGATTATTTCCTCATATTCTCCATTGTTGCAGCTCCTCTCTTCCCAGTCTGTCAGTAACGCTCGGTTTAGTTCCTGTCTCTGTGAAGCTCCGCCTTCTGAAAAGCGCAATGTGCTCTGATTGGTCGGCTGGAGCAGTGTGTTGTGATTGGTCAAGCACTTCCAGTGTGTTTGGGAAATGTCCTGCCCCCTTACCATAACCGCCAGTTTCAACACTACTAACTCAACCAGGCCCCCGCCCCTTTATTCTGCATATTAATTATTTAAATCAGGGGTTCCCAAAGTGTGGTACGCACACCCCCAGGGGTACGTAAGCTGCCACCAGGGGATGCGCGAGAGGAAAAATGTAATGGCGGTCTGTTTTTTTTAATGGGATTTTCCATACAATAAAAAAACATGAACAGTAAACATTTCCTTTGCAATCGCTTTTATAAAAGTGGAAGCTTGTATGTAGCTTTGTTGCATTATATTGAAACTTTGTTGATGTTATTGTCATGCATGTTCTGGTTATTTGCTCATGATTAAACATGAGTCTTTATATGGCGATAAAACAAAGCTTTGTTGCGTTTTTTTTTTTTTTTTTTGAAGTGGGGATTGGGGGTGCGCCACCCCGGTTGGGACATAGAATGGGGTGCACAGGAAAAAAAGTTTGGCTGATTTAAATGAGGAATATTGTGACGTGTTTGTTCCCGGAAGGGACTACATTGGAGGCGTTTCAGGGAGTGCTTTGTAACTTTTTCTGTCCTTGTCTTTTCCAGGCTCATCTTCTCAACATCCCGAGCTGGAACTGGAAGGAAGGGGATGACGCCATCTGCCTCGCTGAGCTGAAGTTGGGCTTCATCGCCCAGAGCTGCCTGGCACAAGGTCTGTCCACCATGCTGGCCAACCTCTTCTCCATGAGATCCTACATCAAGGTCAGTCCACTCGTGGGCAGTCGGAGCGAACCATGTCACCTTTTAAATATCACACTCACAACTTTCTTCTGCTTAGATTGAAGAAGACACGTGGCAGAAGTATTATCTAGAGGGAGTAGCCAATGAAATGTACACGGAGTATCTGTCCAGTGCCTTCGTGGGTTTATCCTTCCCCACGGTTTGTGAGTAAGTATGATGTGTGCGGATATGAGCATTTTCTTCTGACTTCTTACCAAAACTGCATTTAATCAGAAGCCTTACTTTATTAGCTTGATATGTTTCTGCACACTTTTGGCTGTAAAGTTGCTAGTTTGATCCTTGTAAGGAGATGCATTATAACTGAGATAAATAAATAAGGAAACAAATGTTCAGTCTCCATTGCTTGTGTCGTTTATTCCTCTGCAGACTCTGCTACGTGAAGCTGAAACTCCTGCTGATCGCCATCGAGTATAAATCAGACCAGAGAGAGAGCAGGTCAGTCTGATCTTCATTACAAACCTTCATAGTCCTAAAAGATCCCGTATATAGACAGTAGAGCTGCACCATTAATCATTAAAAGATGGCGATCTCGATTCAAACATCCACGTGATCTCATTCCTAAATGAAGTGATTCGCCAGTGTCTTAAACCTTTGACAGAATCACACCGGAACATTCAGACCTGCGTACAGAGAGCCAGAGAGAGCAAATGTCATGAATGGATATGAAACAGCTTTTCAACCACACAGTATATTATATTCACATTATCACAGAAGAACTGAGATTATTGAGACAAGTCTCAAATTAAAAAAGGAACATTTATTGTTATATTATTATATATTTTCATATAGCCTGACAAGCCAGACCCACATCAAGATGTTGGGTCTGGGAACTCACCGTTGGCAGGGCTTAATCCGAGAGGCGGGTTAAACGGTTGTCTTTCAGACTCCCTCTGCACGCAATAGGATAGCGCTACAACCAACCAGAGCAACGAAGAAGGTAAAGCGGAGCTAGTTGATAGATTAAACTTTCTCTGTGTCCGTTCAGAAATCCGTTTTTTCGCCGTGTCCGCTCGCTGTATCAGAAAAGTTTAACAGCAAGCCTCCCAAAGCCGTTTCGAAAGACCACTGTTCGCCAACTTCTTTGTTTTTAAGTTGCATGCAGAACCTCGGCAACTCTGCCGTCATTATGTTAAGCCCGCCCACTGACTCTATACACGATGTGATTGGCCTGACCAGAGTTTTTCCAGCTCGCAGGTCTACCGAGAGCTGCTAGACTACACTCACGGCAAATTAGATTTGCTGCCGGTAGGGTGCGTCTAGATTTCTAGGCTAATTTTCATATATAAACGTTGATCAATTTCCATTACAATTACCTCACAAATATTTACTAACTCTAAAATGTTAGTAAATTTACTAATAAGTTTTTTTCTGTTGTTTTTAACAATAGCTCACACAGCACAAGAAAGCTTGATTTCAAATGATAAACTGAATGTAATAAAATAAGAACAAAAACAAATGACTAGCTATAGCACAAATAAATACAATAGAATAAAGATACAAATCAAATACTGTTTTTATTTTTTCAGGTATTGAGGTAAGAAACTGAATAAAGAAACAAAGTAATCACATTTAAAATAACATTGGATAATCTTCATTGTAAAAATGAAATGCAGATTAAGTTAATCAGTCAAGAGCAGTGAGTGATTTTCTCCTTGTCTTTTGTTATTTGAGTAAAATTAACAACATCCCTTTAAGAGCTGACGCACGCACTGATCCAAAACACTGTTCCTGTTACACGTTCTTCCTGAACGCTTTACGACTGTGTTTACGTTAATACTCAACAAGATGGCCATTGTGACATTATTTTTGAGTGTATTTGATCATAAATAAGCCGTCTAGATCAATAACTAAATTTGGCGCTTGTTTTTCAGCGGCGGCTTTATTATGTGTGATTATGTGTGTCTGCATGAATGACTGGAATTATACGCAATCCCGCGCCGAAATTCAGCCCCGGTCACACAAGCACTATCTAACCGGAGTGAATGAGAGGGATACTGGGATACTGCAGAAAGGAGTATTGGAATCGTTTCAGATATTTCAGTATCGATACATATCGAAATGTCAGTATTTTTGACAACACTAGTTTCCACTTTCAAAGTGTATGGCAATATTTCAGCTAAGTCAAAAAGTTAAAAGATGCTTTGAAAGTTTAAAACTTGCCAGTGTCTTGAAGAGCAGATTCCAGCTCTCTGCTAGTGGGGGAGGGGCAGTGCATCTGCAGCGTCTCCAGCAACACCGAGTTGCCTGTTCGACGCCTGTCTGTAAATAATGCTGGGAAAAAACTATCGGCGAACTCAGCAGCCGCGTACTGGCCGATGCTGATACACGTAAAAAAACGCAAATATCGGCCCGATATATCGGTCGATCACTAGTTGGGATATAACCCTGATTCTGCGGAAGAGATCAAAATAGAGCAAATCACCTTTTGAAAGTAACTTGGCCCTTCAAATAACGATTGTATTATTACATTGCTTCGCCACCAGGTGGCAACACGTGATTGTTAAAAATGTGTGTCATTAGCTGTGTTTCCACTGTCGGTCGAAAGTCAGGTGTGCTAGTACACTAGGCACGCGCCAAGGCCAGGCTAGGGCTTCTTCCGGGCCAAAGGTCAGGGTTTTCACCAGGGCCAGCTCGGGCTTGAGAAGTGGTTAGGAACAGAGGCGGAGTTTATCTGAGTCTGGAGACGGCAGCGCTGCGGATGATTTCATATACCAGAGCTTCAGCATTAAAGAAATCATTTACGCTCAAAACTCACGTTCAGACAGCAGTGAGTGTTTGAAATAACTTCTGTCTGTGATCCGATGTGGATTCTGATCAACGTATAATGCGTGCTAACCATTACTATAATAAACATGGTAAATTCGTCCGCTTGAAGAAATCGGACAAATCATATAGGGCAGGGGTGGCCAACGTCGTTCCTGGAGAGCCGCAGTCCTGCAAATTTTTGCTCCAACCCATAACAAATACACCTGAAGCTATTAAGGGTAACTAGAAAGCTACAGACAGGTGAGTTTGATCAGAGTTTAAGAAAAACTCTGCAGGAATGTGGCTCTCCAGGAACAACGTTGGCCACCTCTGATATAGGGTATCATAGTGGCAAATTCTCTTGAAAATGTTCTCGTCGTATATCCCTGAAGCGTGTTCAGCGCTGGGTTAAAGCTTTCAGTCGAGACAGTACCAGTATATGTGTAGATTTTCACGGGACACGTTCAGTTTCTGTACTTCTGGTCGAGCTGTGTGTGTTAACTGTAATGTGGCACTGACACACAGTGGTGACGGTATCTGCCACTGCCCTTCTCAACGTGTTTAATGCTTTTACTGTCAACAAATCTTTTGTTTTCTGTAGTGTCACACACACATGCTAAATGTTGAAGGGTTATTTCACGCAAAAATAAAACCTGTCGTCATTTATCCACCCTCAAGTCATTCCAAAATTGCATGGCTTTTTTCTTCTGTGAAAAACAATGTTCTTTTCCATGCAATCAAAGTGAAAGGAGACGAGACAGTCACGGCAGTCACATATACGTTGTGCTTGTGTTGAATTAAAAGGTGCCATTAGACACGTCACCGACCCTCCAGGTTTGATATCCTTAATAGCAAACGGCATTGTTTTTAGCGTGTCATGTGACCGATCAAGAAGCTGTCGTACTACTATGGCATTTTGCTAAACATCTCATTTTGTGTTGCATGAAAGAAAATAATGACATGAAAGTGGAAATTATGACAAATTTAAATTTTTGGGTAAACTATTCAATGCTTGCATGTCTTTTAACCAAATAAACTAATACTTTGTGTCTGCATGCAAGAATTGTCCTGAAACGTTTAAAACAGTTTACATAATTTCATTACAAAAATCATTTTAGTAAATGCATGTCCATATTAACATTAAAGCAAGATCTTGTTGTGACTGTACAAACTCTCTTTAGTGTCTCTTTTGGGTCCATTTTTTCTTCAGTTTGTGTCGTTAGATTTTCATCAGGTGTTTCTGAATGTTTGATGGTTCATTTTTAAATGTGTCTTCATATTGTGGCATGAGCTGTCCCATCCTCATGAGTGCAGAAATGATTTGGAGGGCACATTCTGTGGTTTGAGAGTGTTGTTTGTTTCCCACAGTACGCTGATTAACCCGGGCAATCATGTGAAGATGCAGGAGGGAACGCTGGGCTTCTTCATCGCCAGTGATGCCAAAGAGGTGAAGAGGTGAGGAGTTCATAGGACATCTACATCATGATCCAGCTAGATCATATCATATCCGCTCTTTTGTTGTGTTGATGGTTTGAGTAAGATCATCTTTTCCCATTAGGGCACTTTTCTACTGTAAAGCTTGTCACGATGACATAACAGACGCAAAGCGGATCAAGAAGTGTGGATGCAAACGGAGTAAGTTATCACAGCTTATTCATTACCATGAGAAGATTTATTAATAATCACCTTCATATATACAGTCTTGCTCAAAAGTTTACACACCCCTTGCAGAATCTGCACAAATGTGAATAATTTTAACAAATTAAGAGGATCATACAAAATGCATGGTATTTTTTGTTTAGTGCTGTCCTGAATAAGATATTTTACATAAAAGGTGTTTACATAAGACAAAAAAACAGCAGAATTTATAAAAATTACCTGTCCAAAAGTTTATACACCCTTGATTCTCCATCGTGTGTGTCGTTCCCTGATGATCCTCGGCTGTGTGTGTGTTTTGTGATGGTTGTTCTTGAGTCTCTTGTTTGTCCTGATCAGTTAAACTGACCCAAAATCCTCAAATCCTTCAGTTTTCCAGCATCTTTTGCATATTTGAACCCTTTCCAGCAGTGACTGTATGATTCTGAGATCTGAGGACGATTGAGGGACTCAAACACAACTATTAAAAAAGGTTCAGACATTCACTGATGCTTCTGAAGGAAACACAACGCATTGAAAACTTTTTGAATTTGAAGATCAAGGTAAATTGTACTTAATTTGTCTTCCGGGAAACATGTGAGTATCTCCTGTTGCTTCCGAAGGGCAGGACTAAATGAAAAAATGTGACATTTAACCCTCATTCTTCCCTCGCACTTTGTAACAAATCCTTCCCTTGTGGGTCAAAATTACCCGAATCCCTTAAATTATACTTTTTGGGGGGGTCCAGAAATCTCTTAATTTTTATATTTTTTTTAAAGAATTTGTATTTTATTTGCCTTTAAATAACTAGATTCGTTCAGCTCAAAATATCTTACATTGGGTGTCTCTGCCGACCTCTTGTGGAAAAAAGATAATATAACATGATATTACATGACTCTTGATGGCCTTATAGCTCTATATATGGAGCAAATGAGCTGTTCCGCTGGGTCCTAAAGTCAGTGACGTCACCCATAGGATTCTGAAGAGCAGTTCTGAAGCGTAGAGACGAGCTGGCCGCTGCCATCTTGGCAGCACATCATCGAGCGTCACCCCAGATAACAGAATATAAGCAAAGAGGCGGGGCGTGGGCGGAGCTGAGGTGACGTTATGACTAACAGACAGCAGACAAACGGCAATCCACCTGTCACTCAAAGTGGCCACGCCCTTAATTACGCAGAACTTTAAGGATTTATATAATGTAAACAAATGAGTTATAAAAAAATAACCCCCTCACAGTCGTCATGAAGGGCAAAATTAGCCGTATAGACCAAAACCACAGTTTGTCCCAGGCTGTAAACATGTGTTATTCTGCTGTAAAGTTGGGCATTTTAACATTGAGCTCAATGAGATTCTGCTCCCTTCTGGAGCCGGTCTCTAGTGGCCAGTCCATGAGTTTAAGTCACTTCTGTATTGGCTTCAACAGAAACTGGGGGATGAGCCGCTTGTTTCAGATACACATGCAGACATTATAAAGTTTTAGCATATCTAGTTAGAATTTTGAATGTGTACTGAAGCATTCCTCGCATTTCATTCATTCCTAAGGGGGTCAGATTGACCCACGAGGGAAGGATTTGTTGCTTTTTTAAAATTCAATCACAAAACTCCTTTAAACCAGTCATTTGTGGTTCAAGTCCTAGGGTCTTGGACTACTCAGATGAACTCTCAAATAAAAAAAAAAAAATTTTGTGCAAAAGTTTGACCCCAACCTCACCCCCAGGTTCTTAATGCAGTGTGTTTCCTTATGGTTTGGGATCATTAAACTAGATTTGTTGTGAGGATTTTACATTGCACTTTACCACAGTTTTTCCCACAGCTGGCAAACAATGATTTAGATGCATAACAGAAGAGGAATTCATTCTCAAGAAATCGTATGTGTATTTACAAAGAGAAGTCCCTACGGAGGCATTATTTTTTTTATTTTTTTTTTTTTTTCAAAATCTCTGCACCGTCCAGCCACATTATTGACCTCTTTTTACCTCCACCTTTTAAAAAACATTTTTTTTAGTAATTGACACATTTTACATTTTCCCTTTTTCTCGCTGCCCTGGATCTGATCATTTCCTTCACCCTCTGATAGTGTTGTATTGTGAGTAATGACTGCCTTCATCTGTTAATGCAGATTGCTACTGTAGCCTGCTGCATGTGTGAATGTAAAACCACATCTCCCATCAACCCACTGTCATCCGTCATCAGCAGGAGACAACTTTACTTTTCCCTGTCCTAACAGGCTCCTAACAGTACTTGGGCTTTTCTGAGGATTATTCTGTTTTGAGTTTAGATTATAACCCAATGATTTATTTTATTTTATTTTTTTAAAGGGTTAGTTCACCCAAAAATGAAAATGACCCCATGATTTACTCTCTCTCAAATCCTCCTAGGTGTGTATGACATTCTTCTTTCAGACGAATACAATCAGAGTTATATTAAAAAATGTCCTGGCTCTTTTATAATGGCAGTGACTGTTGGGTCATTTTGTGCAAAAGTGCATCTATCCATCACAAAGTTTATAGACTAAAATAACTAACTTCCAGCGGTCAGCAGTAGCAAGTCGACTTGCGCTAAAAGAGTAACCAACCCTTAACCCCGGAGCCGTGTGGAGCAGTTATGTGATGGATAGATTCACTTTTATGATGGGTGGATGCACCTCTATGATGGGTGGATGTACTTTTAAGATGGATGGATGCACTTTTATGATGATGGATGCACTTTTATGATGGATAGATGCACTTTTATGATGGATGGATGCACTTTTATGATGATGGATGCACTTTTATGATGATGGATGCACTTTCATAATGGATAGATGCACTTTTATGATGGATAGATGCACTTTTATGATGGATGGACACACTTTTATGATTGATGGCTGCACTTTTATGATGATAAATGCACTTTTAAGATGGATGGATGCACTTTTATGATGGGCGGATGCACTTTTATGATGGATGGACACACTTTTATGATTGATGGCTGCACTTTTATGATGATAAATGCACTTTTAAGATGGATGGATGCACTTTTATGATGGGCGGATGCACTTTTATGATGGATGGATGCACTTTTATGATGATGGATGCACTTTTATGATGGATGGATGCACTTTTATAATGGATGGATGCACTTTTATGATGGATGGATGCACTTTTATAATGGATAGATGCACTTTTATGATGGATGGATGCACTTTTATGATGGGTGGATGCACTTTTATGATAGATGCACTTTTATGATGGATAGATGCACTTTTATGATGGGTGGATGCACTTTTATAATCGATAGATGCACTTTTATGATGGATAGATGCACTTTTATGATGGATGGATGCACTTTTATGATGAATAGATGCACTTTTATGATGATGGATGCACTTTTATGATGGATAGATGCACTTTTATGATGATGGATGCACTTTTATGATGGATAGATGCACTTTTATGATGGATGGATGGATGCACTTTTATGATGATAGATGCACTTTTATGATGGATGGATGCACTTTTATGATGGATGGATGCACTTTTATGATGGATGGATGTACTTTTCCCAGAGCACCCTCCACACCTTTCCAGGGTGCTGGAGGGTTCATGGGAGTTTGCCCAACCAATCCACATGTGTTTTGTGGATTTGGAGAAGGTATTCGACTGTGTCCCTCGTGGCGTCCTGTGGAGGGTGCTCTGGGAGTACGCGGTCCGGGGCCCCTTGCTTAGGGCTGTTTGGTCCCTGTACGACCGGAGCAGGAGCTTGGTTTGCATTGCCGGCAATAAGTCAGACTTGTTCCCACGGTACATGTTGGACTCCGGCAGGGCTGCCCTTTGTCACCGGTTCTGAAGCGGCTGGGATGAAAATCAGCACCTCCAAATCCGAGGCCATGGTTCTCAGTCGGAAAAGGGTGGCTTGCCCACTTCAGGTTGGTGGAGAGTTTTTGCCTCAGGTGGAGGAGTTCAGGTATCTTGGGGTCTTGTTCACGAGTGAGGGAAGGATGGAACGGGAGATTGACAGACGGATCGGTGCAGCTTCTGCAGTAATGCGGTCGATGTACCGGTCTGTCGTGGTGAAGAAGGAGCTGAGCTGTAAGGCGAAGCTCTCGATTTACCGGTCAATCTACGTTCCTACTCTCACCTCTGGTCATGAGCTGTGGGTCATGACCAAAAGGACAAGATCCCGGATACAGGCGGCCGAAATGAGCTTTCTCCGCAGGGTTGCTGGGCGCTCCCTTAGAGATAGGGTGAGAAGCTCAGTTACTCAGAGTAGAGCCGTTGCTCCTCCACATCGAGAGGAGCCAGTTGAGGTGGCTCGGCATCTATTTCGGATGCCTCCTGGACGCCTTCCCGGGGAGGTGTTTCGGGCATGTCCCACGGGGAGGAGGCCCCGGGGAAGACCTAGGACACACTGGAGGGATTATGTCTCCCGGCTGGCCTGGGAACGCCTCGGGGTTCCCCCGGAAGAGCTGGAGGAAGTGGCTAGGGAGAGGGAAGTCTGGGCGTCTCTGCTTAGACTGTTGCCCCCGCGACCCGGCCCCGGATAAGCGGAAGATAATGGATGTACTTTTATGATGGATGGATGCACTTTTATGATGGGTGGATGCACTTTTATGGACTTCAAAAATGACCCAACAGTCACTGCCATTATAAAGCTTGGAAGAGACAGGATATTTTTACTATAACTCTGATTGTGTTCGTCTGAAAGAAGAATGTCATACACACCTAGGACTTGAGGGAGAGTAAATCATGGGGTCATTTTCATTTTTGAGTGAACTATCCCTTTAACCCTCACTCTTCCCTTGCAACCTGTAACAAATCCTTTCCTCGTGGGTAAAACAATCTTTTTTGGGGGGGTTCCAACAGTAAAATATCATTTAACTTATATAATATTTTTCCATTTTTAAAATTGACCCGCGAGGGAAGGATTTGTTACTTTTTTTCACGTAAACTTCTCGAATCCAGTCATTTTTTTTTTGTGTATTCACGTGTTCCTAGGGTGTTGGGACCACTCTAATATAAACAAATTTTTATATAAAAATTGTGCTTCGGGTCAAAATGACCTGAGGAGAGGATGAGGGTGGAACAGACTTTTGTGATTTAGAAGGTACATTTTGGTGTTTTGTATCATTTAAGAGGTAAAAAAACAATTGTGGCAGGACACGTTAGAGTGAGCTCCTGATATATCCTTCTCATTCACATTCATGCATTTCAACTGCATCTCAAAAATAGAATAGGAATATAAAAAATAATTAAAAGAGAATTGCAAGCATTTAAGATGATTTCTTATAGTTGAAAAAGACAGCAGATTTTACTCTGTAACAGAATTGTATATAACTTGAAAACAAACATGATTTTCTGACGGTGTTCCTCAGGGCTCTATATTTGGCCCGCTGTAGTTTCCAGATGTCCAGCTTCTGTTAGTGAAATAATGCTCCCATCCATTAACATGCTTCTCCTCCTCCTTTCCCCTCATCCACCCCATGACCCCAGACAAGAAGTCCACCTACAAGAGAATGCGTCTGGCATGTTGTGTAGCTTGCGGTGGGGCAGAACATGGCTGCTCGTGCATGTCAGACAGTGTGGCTAGTAACATGGAGGTTCTGCACCGTGGCTTCCCCTTCTCTCCCGTGTCTCTGTATGATAACACGACCACTTTACACTCCTGTAAGTGAACGCCTCCCCAGGTGGCACTTGTGCCGAGTGCCTGTGTAGTCATCTGTGCCCGCCGCCTGTGTATGTGCCATCTGGCTGGTGCAGTGCCATGTAGTGGCATCTGATGTTGTGAAGACTGCTGTAAGCCCATGGGTGTACAGTATCTTGGTCTCCTGCATGTTGTATGTGTGAAATGTAATGATGCAGTAGTTTAGTTTTGTTATTCATTAAATCTTCATTTTAATGTTTTATTTTACGTTTGGATATATTTGGAATAATACAGTGGTCTTTATCTGAATATGTCCTTGAAGTGTTGTTTATGCTAATAAATTAGATGTGGTGATTGGAATTACTAACACTCATAGGAAGATGGTTATATAGGTGAATTATACAGTATATGCCCTAAATGCGTGCAGTATATACACCGATCAGGCATAACATTATGACCTAATATTGTGTTGGTCCCCCTTTTGCTGACCCGTCGAGGCATGGACTCCACTAGACCCCTAAAGGTGTGCTGCGGTATCTGGCACCAAGATGTTAGCAGCAGATCCTTTAAGTCCTGTAAGTTGCGAGGTGGGGCCTCCATGGATCGGACTTGTTTGTTCAGCACATCCCACAGATGCTCGATTGGATTGAGATCTGGGGAATTTGGAGGCCAAGTCAACACCTCAAACTCGTTGTTGTGCTCCTCAAACCATTCCTGAAGCATTTGTGCTTTGTGTCAGGAGCATTATCCTGCTGGAAGAGCCACAGCCACCAGGGAATACCGTTTCCATGAAAGGGTGTACATGGTCTGCAACAATGCTTAGGTAGGTGGTACGTGTCAAAGTAACATCCACATGGATGGCAGGACCCAAGGTTTCCCCAGCAGAACATTGCCCAAAGCATCACACTGCCTCCGCCGGCTCGCCTTCTTCCCATAGTGCATCCTGGTGCCATGTGTTCCCCAGGGAAGCCACGCACATGCACCCGGCCATCCACGTGATGTAAAAGAACACGTGATTCCTCAGACCAGGCCACCTTCTTCCATTGCTCCGTGGTCCAGTTCTGATGCTCACGTGCCACTGTTGGTGCTTTCGGCGGTGGACAGGGGTCAGCATGGGCACCCTGACTGGTCAGCGGCTATGCCGCCCCATACGCAACAAACTGAGATGCTCTGTGTATTCTGACACCTTTCTATCAGAACCAGCATTAACTTCTTGAGCAGTTTGAGCTCCAGTAGCTCGTCTGTTTGATCGGACCACACGGGCCAGCCTTCGCTCCCCATGTGCATCAATGAGCCTTGGCCGCCCATGACCCTGTGGCCGGTTCTCCACTGTTCCTTCCTTGGAGCACTTTTGATAGATCCTGACCACTGCAGACCGGGAACACCCCACAAGAGCTGCAGTTTTGGAGATGCTCTGACCCAGTCGTCTAGCCCTCACAATCTGTCCCTTGTCAAACTCGCTCAAATCCTTACGCTTGCCCATTTTTCAACTCTGAGGACAAAATGTTCACTTGCTGCCTAATATATCCCACCCACTAACAGGAGCCGTGATGAAGAGATCATCAGTGTTATTCACTTCACCTGTCAGTGGTCATAATGTTGTGCCTGACCGGTGTATGTCAATTGTATATATGAGGATGAAAGGATAGTGGTGGCTGGATAGTGTACTATTTCTTTTAAGGATGCGCATGTTTTTTGGCTAACATTTCCCACAACATTTTTGTGCAGGTTTCCTTTCCCATGGTGCTTCACTTATTTACTTTTATTTAACATGTTAATTTAAAGACTAGTTTTTTTTTTTTTAAAGATGGTCAGTTCTGTAGAAAAAACGCCACATTAGCGTTGATTTATTTGCATTTTGTTACGTTGTCAGCTTTAGTTACTCATATGCTCACTGGTTCATCATTTCATTGCTCCATGTGTCTTAACTTCATTTTGTCTTTGCATTTTCTCAGCTAAAAGTAACTATAACGGATACATCAAATCAAGTAAGTCTTTCCCCCTTTTTTACTCATTGTTTCTTAACCTGCTGTTTCTTCCTCACTTCCTTCATTCAGTCTTCTGTTCACGTCCAAACCTTTACTCATGAAAACATTTAATGCCACCGTTTCTGCTGTGTTTGTGCAAAATAAGGTGTAGAACAAGCAGCCCCCCCAAAATTACATAAACATGTAATTGCATAAAATAATATATCAAAGCAAATGTAATTCAAAAACAAATGCTCTTTAGCTCGTTGATAATATTTAGTGGATGTATAAAGTCAGTTCACACAGGCCGTAAGTGTCCAAGTATTTCCAGCGTATCTGAGTATCATGCACCTGCTCTCATTAAGCACCAGGTGGCGCCGCTGCGTTGCAGTTCTGATAATGTGGCGCTGTCCTTTATAAACGGCTTATATTTCACTGCTTTAGCTTTCATTTGCTTTTATTGTTTTCAAAAGATAGAAAAAATATGGCAGAATATGTCAGCTAATTTTAGTTTGGGAATGTCACTACTTCCTGACATATGTCAATAATAAATCACTATATAATTATAAATAATTCAAACTTTAATTATATATAATCAATATTTAAAAATCATGCACTGGATATATTTTTTCCATTATATATATTTTTATTTTCAAGTATCACATTAAAATAATAATAAAAATATTAGGTTTCAAAATAATTTGAACATACAGTCAAACCAAAAATTATTTAAAAATGATGCAGGACGCTATAGTTCATTTATGATGTGAGGAGAGCAAAATAAGGTCAAGCAGTGTGACATATTATACCCAAACATTCTTCATACAGTGACTAGCAGTAAAATTAATAAAGATTTGACCTGAGCATGTTTTGCTGAAGTGTTTCTTCTTGTTTTCAGCAAAATGAAGCTTTGCTTGCTCATTGGTTGAGCTAAACTGGTATTATCTAATTGTGTCCTTAAATCTAACAGCTGATTGGTTGATTGTAATCCATTACATGCCTTTCTATCAATTTGTTCTGACACCAGTACACAAATATCCAGTGTTATTTTAAACTCTGATTGGCTGATTGTCTCCTCTGCCTGATTGTGAATGTTTCTTGTCCGACAGTAAACGATGATCTCAATCCAACATTCCAGAATCCCAAACCCACCCTAAGCAGAGCTCCGATCGCAGTGAGAGCGCCCCCTGCTGTCCCAGGCATCCGTGTGTCAGTGCCTTTAGTCAATAACCGTAAAGGGAGTGTGCTGTCGCCCGCCGCCTCATACCTGCACAGACTCAGTCTGGCCAGCTCTAGAGAACTGTATCAGAGCGGCACGGGCACAGGAGCGGCCGCTGATGCCACCCGTCTGCATCGGGCCTGTAGTCTGCCTGTTAAATACAGATATCATTCCAGCTCCACCTCCACCATCGGCCCGCGCAGACTCCGTAAGCCTCGGCCTGCTGTTGTGGGAGATGCATGTGGACTAACAGAGTTTAGAAGTACTAAAACGGTCCTTAAATAATACATTTCATTTACAAAATTAAAACCAAAAACAAATGAATAATACTCATGTAGTTACTCTAGACTGTAAATTATGCATAATTACATGCAATTAACCCTAAACCTAACCCTATAGTAAGTTATGTAGTTACTCGGCTGTAATACGACAGCATAACGGAATAATAATATGTGGAACAGAATTATGATTTCATCTTAATACAATTCATGAGTATCTAAAATGTTTAACAAAATGCACAAAACAAATGCACACTGAATTCAGTCCGGACTAAAAAAAAATACTACTTTCTTACATTTATTTTATAAACAGAAAGGTGCAAAAAGTGCATGTGAATTAAAAACTAGACAGGAATGCGTTTTTTACTTATATATTTTAAATAAATGAGTTGCGAACATAATGGTTTTATAGTTAAAGCTAAACTAAAATAAAGGTTTTTAAGACATAATTAACAATTATTTCATAATTAATTGAATTATTTCATTAAAAATGGCAGCTAAGAAATATTTGTGGCACGGTGTATTTCCTTCACCAGCAGATAAGGATGTTAATATTAGTTATATTATAAATTAATATTAGGCTCTGGTTGAAAGCTGTTTGTCCATATATCAGGGCGGATGCGTTTAAAAAGTTAGTGAAATAATACATTTTCATGGTGGTACGTGTGAAACTAACGGCGCTAAAGGATTGTTAGTCAGACTTCCCACTGTTTCTCCTTCATACGGTTCATTGTCTCCTTCTCCTGTCTGATTGTGTGTTTTGCAGTGTTTTAATGGTTTGTTAATGAGTGAGTTCTGTGGCGTCTCAAACTGTCGCTGATGTTTCAGTAGTTGAGGAAGAGCAGCTGTCGGCTCTGTCGCCCAAGAAAAAACAGCGTAACGGAGGCATGAGGACATCACCCACTTGCTCACCAAAAATCAGGTGAGAGCGCAAATGTGTTTCTGCTTTGAGAAGCAATATGGCATTAAAGGTGCAGTGTGTAATGTTTATGAGGATCTATTGGCAGAAATGCAATATAATATACACATAACTATGTTTACAGTGGAGTATAACGACCTTATATAATGAGCCGTTATGATTTTATCACCTTAGAATGAGCCATTTCTATCGACACACACCGCGGGTCCCTTACAGTCGCCATTTTGCGCCGCCATGTTTCTACAGTAGCCCTAAAGGGACAAACTGCTCTACAGAGCGCTAGCTACTCTCTGCTGTCTCAGAGGACGACATCTTTGTCCTGTGTCGGCCACCGTAGCTTCTCTGTGTGCTTCGTAAGGGAGTGGTGAGCGATGGGTGGTTACAATTCGCATCCTCACCGCTAGATGCCGCTAAAACTTACACACTGCACCTTTAGATAATAAGCATTATTTCTCTAGCATTGCATTGTACTATAAAACTATAACGCATTGTGATGGTGAGTTTTGCACAGACATATATTTCAGAAAATTTTGAAGTCTAGCTCTTGATATATCCAAATCTAAACCGCACTGAAGCTCATGCGTGTGCACTCGTGTGCATGTATTTTCGAGGTCACAGGGCATACCGATCCCCTCACAAAACGGCATCAGTGACTCGGTGCACAGCTCCAGCCAATCAGAGGCCGGGATCAGTCTCTGTTGCCTCAGGCTGTAGTTCTGAATCCCTCCGAGTCCCGCCCGCACTTAGTGCTGTCCGACACGCCGCCTGCTTTTAACTCCGAGTACCTGCCTTTTATCCTGTCCATCTGAATTAAAGATCCATTTATTGATTCTGACGGATGAAAGAGCTGCTATTGAATTAATAAAAGCCATTAATATGCAATGATGGAGTGAGAATAATATCTTCTGAATACTTTATCAAGACAGCAGACAGGAATGATTCATATTATAGAGATAGTAATTAACAACAAGTTGGATTTAGAGGGAAATAAATCACCAAATAATAAATCATATATTTATAAATATATATATATATTTACTTACAAACCAGCGTTTGTGGCTTTAGTTACCTCAACTTGCACAGCATGTTGGTTTGTTTGACACAATATTTCACAGTATGATTTACTGATTCTTTGTTTATAGACGACATGCTTTTTTCTGTATGTCCTATTTTTGTGTAATAAAATACTAGCAGATTAAAACTGCTCTGAATGCAAAAAGTAAATATCTGATGTTATGGGCCTTATTTTACAGATCTGAGCTCATGGTCTGAAGCTCACGGCGCAGGTGCACTTAGGGCGTGTCCGAATCCACTTTTGCTAGTTTAATGACGAGAAAAACAGTCCAAAAGGGTTGTCCCTCGTCTCTTAATGAGTCATGGGTGTGTTTTGGCCGTAACGTGCAATAAACCAATCAGAGTCTCATCTCCCTTTCCCTTTAAAAGCCAGTTGTGCTCGCACCATGAGCGGATTCACTGTTTACATGTGAGCGGAAAGACTGAACGCTTCTCCAGAGAGGAATCCTTTTATTGTTAATATTTAAATGTGTGTGTGTGCTGCTGCTCGTCCGTGTGTAATAATTTGTGTGTAATAAAATACAGAGTGTATGTGCGTTGTGCACTGCCTATAGGCTCATATTACTAACACATCCTTTAAATAACACAAAAAATACAGCGCTATTGACTTTAGACCCGGGGCCTATACCATGAAGCCGGCTTAGCTGGCTAGCCAGATATGTTTATGCTTAGTTTGTGCCAATCCTGGGTTTTAGGTACCATTAAAGTGGTTTGGCTTTTAGCAGTGCTCATCTCCATAGTAACTTAAGCTCCACGGCTAACCTGCTCCAAGGCAGGTTATGTTCTGGATAAGAGATCCCAAACTGAAATTGGACCAATCAGCTGTGAGCAAAGTGACACACCTCATATGCAAAAAAGCCACGCCCCCTGTTTCCAAATTAAAGGTCACCACATAGCAAATGGTTTTTAAAGACTAAAGCGTCTGGGTTTTAACAATGCTTACTTTTAATAATAATAATTTTGAATGATTTAGATATCATTTATGTAATTATTATACCCTTAATCAATGACACATGTATCATTTTAATCAATCATTAATAGGCACTTAGTTAAAATTAATATAAATAGCCTATATAAAGGTCATACAAATAAGCTTTAAAATCAATAAATAAAGCTATAAAAATGACTACATGTGAGCTTAAATGTTCAATTCTCTCTATATATCAACTTAACTAAATTCATAACTTACTTGCATTGATGGATAAGATTTTTCTTTAAGTTGTCCTCTTTCATAGACAGCTCTTCCTGCTGTGTAAATTTGTTTAAATTCTTAATATTTTTCAATCATGTAATATTCTGCAGAAGAGAGAAATTAATCTCACTGCTTCTCTCGCGAGAAGTGAGTCTCAGTTCCAGTGATCCACAGCACGTGATTGGCTGTTCACTACTGATGTCACAGCACTGATCCACAGCACGTGATTGGCTGTTCACTACTGATGTCACAGCACTGATCCACAGCGTGTGATTGGCTGTTCACTACTGATGTCACAGCACTGATCCACAGCGTGTGATTGGCTGTTCACTACTGATGTCACAGCACTGATCCACAGCACGTGATTGGCTGTTCACTACTGATGTCACAGCACTGATCCACAGCGTGTGATTGGCTGTTCACTACTGATGTCACAGCACTGATCCACAGCGTGTGATTGGCTGTTCACTACTGATGTCACAGCACTGATCCACAGCACGTGATTGGCTGTTCACTACTGATGTCACAGCACTGATCCACAGCGTGTGATTGGCTGTTCACTACTGATGTCACAGCACTGATCCACAGCGTGTGATTGGCTGTTCACTACTGACGTCACATCACTGATCCACAGCGTGTGATTGGTTGTTCACTACTGACGTCACAGCACTGATCCACAGCGTGTGATTGGCTGTTCACTGCTGATGTCACATCACTGATCCACAGCGTGTGATTGGTTGTTCACTACTGACGTCACAGCACTGATCCACAGCGTGTGATTGGCTGTTCACTGCTGATGTCACATCACTGATCCATAGCACGTGATTGGCTGTTCACTGCTGATGTCACAACTAAACTCCTAAACTCAGGATCAAAGCCTGAGTTGACAGAGAGAGTTGATGATCAGCATCATGTGACCAACAAAGCCTGAATAGATTGGTTTGGTTTTGTCAACTCAAAACTAATCCTGTAACTCTGAGTTTGTTAAACTTCCATCATGGTACAGGCCCCCGGTTTGTGTTGGTCAGTGGTGCAGTTGTTTTCAATTCCTCACAATAGCAACACCCCAACAATGCGTCTGAACACACCCATGGGCGAACAGATGCGCCAGTGCATTTGATATTTAAACAACGTGGAGCTGGAGGTGAACATGAGAATTGCGTCATTGTGTTTATTTCGTTAACAAAAATATGACAAAAATGTTCGTTGATAACCTTTTTTTCCATGACGAAGACAAAATGACACAAACGTCCTTAAGCGATAACTGTTACTATATCAACATGCAGTATAGTTGACGAAAAATGACGAGACTAAAATGTAGTTCAAAAAATAAAAACTCGACCAAAAGCACTCTTTGGTTTTGTCAGGGGGGGAAAAAGGAGCGTTCATGCTTATGGTTGCCAGATTTCAATCATTTAAATCCCCCGATCAGAGCTTTTCTCTTAAAAGAACACATATTCTATCCGTATTAGATGCAATCTGGCAACCATGTGCACGCTCTCTCGCGGATGATCTGAAAACACCAATAAACAAGTAAGCTCCATTTTAGCATCTCCATTTGAGATTTTCTGTCTCTTGTGCTGTTTGAGCGACTAAATCTGCCATCAAACCTTCAGCTGAACTGTAATAAATCCAAACATGATCTCTCTACTATTTGCGATTGTGTTTGCTGAATAACTGCACTTACGCAACCTCTGTGTGACAATACAAAGTCTTTTTTGGCTATTAGGCCTATATGATGAATAGCCTGAGGTAAATAAACCATGCGTATGGGTCGGCATTCTCTTGATCTGTGCTTATCGGTGAAAGAGCAACAGTTCTGATGAAATGCATGACAACAATCGTTGTGATTATAATTTTGAGCAAAATCAGAAGTTTTCATCAACGAACTAGACTAAAATGCTCATTGCAAATGCTCAACAAAAACAGAACAAGGTCGACTAAATATGATAAAAAGCACATTTGACACAGAACTAAGACTGCAACTAAATGATAAAATAGCTGAGGGAATGAACGCTACTGCGTCGGGCTGAAACTAGCCAGAAACACTTGCGTCGCACCTGCCGGGTGATAGGGCCCTATATGTTTAACAATATATTTAAATAACTTTTTGTTTAGTGTGACTGCAGTTTAACTCCTCTAAAGGATGATTAGCATTAGCGAAACTTCTCATGTACTGTAGCATTCACATTACGGAGTGAAAATCTGCTTTATTTCGGCAGCTCATCTAAGACGAGTGAGCTTCTGTTGCATGGGCACGTAACACAGACACAGCAGGATAAGCGCGCATGCGAGCCGTTTCATTGTCTGCTCAGTTCTGCCGTAGCCTCGGGGCTCTTTTGCTTGTACAAGCGGCAGAAAACACTGTGGTGTAGTGTATCGGCTGTGGTTAGAGCAGCCGCTGGCCTGCAGGCCCGAGTGAATTAGTAATGAAGAGCAGATTGAATCGAGCTCTTTAGAAAGCATGTTAGTGTCAGGTTATGTGAGGAAGAGAGCTCTCTCAGGGCATCCATGCTTTTCATAGCCTGGAGAACATCGGGGTTTGATCTGGGCCAATGGATCATAATAAACAATGCAAAATAACCTCAATATTCCCTCATCTAGTGCCTCTGCCACCCCTCAGTCTGAGGCCAGTATCCTAGTTATGTTATTACTACACATTATATATATATACACACACAAACAAAATTAGACTCACATTATCTACAAAATGATATATGCCTCAGTAACATAATCATTCCAAAAGTTATATACAAAATTATATAATTGTATTTTTTTATTTTGCAATATATATATGTATGTATGTATTTCAGCAACAAAATCATTCCAGAAAATTAAATACAAAATGATCAAATTAAAAAAGATAATATATTTATTTTTTAAATTATATAATTTTTACAATATTGTATAATTTTTTTTTGCATATATATATATATATATATTATATATATATATATATATATATTTGTATTTTTATTTTTAACAACAAAATCATTCCAAAAATTACATACAAAATAATATAATTAAAAATATATATATATATTTATACTGTGTATTTATGTATATATATATTTTTTTTTTTTTAATGTTTTGCAGCAACATGTAATATATATATATGTGTGTGTGTGTGTGTGTGTGTGTGTGTGTGTGTGTGTGTGTGTGTGTGTGTATTTCAGCAACTAAATCATTCCAGAACATTATATACAAAATTATATAACTTAAAGATTTTTGTATTTATTTATTTTTGGCTGCAATATAATATTTTCTAGTGTATGTTCAGTAACTTAGTGACATTATTATTCTTCATAAATCTCAGTGATCTAGACTTCATTTAGCTTTACGTTAAAATCATTTCTCCAGGATGTTTATGCCATTTACAGTATATTCATTATCTTCGGTTTTCCATGATAATCTCACATTATCAACCTGTATTTGAGTGTGTTTGTGTCAGGTCTTATCTATATGCAGCTACAGGACCTGACTGAGACACACTCACTCTTCCCTGACCGCTATGAGCAGATCAGCCAGCTATTGATTTCCTGCTGGCGAGGATCGTATAAATGTGTTCAGCATTGACAAATCAAGCCCCTGAGAGTATCGAATAGAGCGAGCGAGGCTGTTTGTTGAAACGTTAAACGTTGTTTCACTGTGAGAGATTGAGTCTTTATGAATCTGCTGTCAATGAAGGTCTGATGGAGTCGAGTCTGATGTCACGTCTGATAACGCTCATCTCAGCAGGAACCAGAACATGTCCGGGTCGCGCTACACTCCAAAATCAGATCTATAAGCAGCATAACTTCATTAAACCAGACCAGAGAGAATAATCCAACATGAGAAATAAACATAACTGTGTGTATTGGGGGATTCGGAGGTCGGAGGAGGCTTAGTCACGGACTCCATGGACATCCCAATGCCCACCTAATAGCATGTAATTTTCTCACTCAAACCGCTTCTGATCGCTTTTAGAGGGAAAAGCTGCCCAACACTGCTGGTCTAGGACCTGTAATCCTCGGAATAACCACATATTATTAGTGGAAAAACAGTAAGCAAAAGATCCAGTGCGTATCTGTCTTTGCACTCGTCAAACGTGTTTTTGAGTAATGTAGCCAATCACAGACATGTTTGTTGATTTCTTGAACGCAGTGGCCAATCACAGGTGTTTACGTTAGAATCCACTCAGTGTTTGTGCAGTGCTGAGTTCATCCTCTGAGTGTGGACGTCATGTAAATAAGAGATTCATCGTGTCGTCGCTTCACTGATTATTATAACGGGACTGTGTGAGATCACGTTCACTGAATGAGTGACAGCTTTCAGTGATTATAAAGGGAGCGCTCTTTGTGCGCTGTCTAGGTGAAAATAATTAATAGGCCTATGATAATATATTCAGAATTTGAATAAAGCGTGTTTTCCATTCTTGACAAGCGGCCACATACACGCTTCAATACATAGCCCCTGGGATTCACTCTCGAAATGACTGACAGTGATAAATATTAATGTATCAAAATCAGGCTCATATAAATGTCAGGAAAACAATCAATATCAATATCCATGGATCACTGGATGTTTGGGAAGTTGTAAGGAACACTATATCGAGTCCAACCTTTAGTTTAAACCGATAACCGTTTGTTTTACTGGCGTTTTCCCCCATTAACTCCAGTCACGCAGCAGCTCTTCTGCCACTCAGTCCGGCTGAGGGAGCGTTCCGGCGGGAAAGTGCCGTCTATTGAAAGGAAACACAGGAAATGATGAAGACAAACTAAAAGTCCTTGTAAATGAAAACACCACTGAAGTTCATCTGAATGACAATAAAATAGTTTCTGCTCAAGTTGTTACTAAGTTAAATGATTGTTTTAGTAACACAATTAGTGAAAAATTTTTTTTAAATGTTTTATTTAATATGCTATATAACTATTATATAGTCATGGTCAGAATTATTGGCACCTTTGGTAAAGATGATTAAAGATGACTGAAAATAAATCTGCATTGTTTAGCCTTTTGATGTTTCATTACAAAAAAACGAACCTTTCATTGAAATAAAACAATTGAATCGCATTATATATGAAATGATATATAGTTTATAGAATTATTGTTATATAGCAAAACAAATGATTTCATCACCAATGATACTAAAACATAAATATACAATAATAACTCTCTCTCTATATATATAGTTATTTATAATAATACTATAAATGTATTAGATTTATACATTTCTTGTCAAATCTATTAATTTATAATAAATGTATATATAGAGAGTTATTATGATACTAATAATATACTAATAATAATAACAGTAATACTATAATGTATTAGATTTACAAATTTCATGTAAAATCTATTAATTAATGTATAATACATTTATTTATATATAGTTATTTGTAATACTAATACTACTATAATTTATAATACTAATAATATACTGTAATAACAATAATATACTATAATGTATTATATTTATAAATGTATTGATTTATAATAAATGTATATATATTTTGTAATATAATTGGAAAAGTAATGTGATTTAGTATTTGAGGAGTAAATTGTCATAAAAATATTGTGATGTTGCAAAAAAATCATTTTCTCTGTTATTTTGGGGTGAAACCTATGGAGGCTCGTTTCTGCCACAGAATAAAAGCTAATTGCAAAATATAACCTCCGCGTTGTGAGATAAAAAAGTCGCAATTATCTATTTAAATGTTTTATTTTGTGGCGGAGCAAGCTTCCATAGAAACCGGACTCGTGTTGTCGGATTTTCTGATGAACCCATGAATGCGCGTCACGACGGGGGAAGTGTGTGTTTGTGATGTCATGTGGCACAGGCGCGTGTAACTGCCGCCCGCGGTGTCTGTTCGTCGGGCGCGCTGCTGACCGTGCGGTTTTGCTGTCACGGTGTGCATTAAATTTGATGGACAGGGAGCTGGAGGAAGTGAAGAGAGCCGTCTAGAGCTCAGCTCAGCCTCTAATGGCCTAATGATGGAGGGGAGACAGATTGAAAATAAAGTCACAACAGCCAGCTGCGGCTGACGGATGGGAAGGCTCTCTGACAGCATGCTGAAACCTTCACCTCTGTAATGGGCGAATCAAACGTCCCTGAGACCCAGAGCTCCGCCACGGCCCCGTTCTCCATCATGTCCTGTAACACCAGGATCCAATTCATTCCCTACAAATGTCTGATTTATAAAGACTAAAGCGCATCATTGATCTTGTACCAAATGGATCCAGAACATGGCCAATGTTCACTTTTCTATGTTTTTTTGTGGCTTGTTTATTTCAGGCATGACCCGTTGCTGGTCCCAGGACACGATCAAATGGAAACAATGGATGAGAACATAAAGAAATATGATTCTACAGGAATGTTTCACTGGTGTCCATCAAAGGACATAGAGAAGGTCCTCCTGGTAAGAGACGATCTGAACACTGACAGAACTGCTACTTTGTGTTTTACATTATTCAATGTTATAGTCTCATTTTATATTGTATTATAGTATATTTTAAATGGGATTGTAAAATGTCTGTTTTAAGGTTTAGTTTTTAAATTTTTGTCTTTTAACCTAAACTGGAAATGGAAATTAGATATGCTATATAAGTATAACTGAAAGTAGTTTTAGCAAATTTAATGTTTTTGTCAGTTAAATTACTTTTTTTTTATTTTAAAGAAAGAGATGTATATACAAGTCTAACATTAGAGAGCAGTGGCACCAGCACCACTCGAAATTTAATCATAAAATTACTATTGTTTTGCGTTGTTTTGTTAATAAGTGCAGTTACTAATAATATTGCATGCGTGTTTACTGGAAATTTAACAGTGAAGCTCTGAGCTTGAATTGATATGCACATAAAATGAACAATAATGTGCACAAACCTCGTTTTTATAGGGAAAATGTAAATATGCTGCTCTTCCTAAATGTGTTATTGTTCTTCTATAGTCTCAGACTGAACTGACCGACAGCTCCAGTGATTGTTAAAGGAGCTCTCTACTTGTTTTCTGTAATTCAGTCACAATTTGAAGAAAAGTTTTTGTTTTCCATGAGACTGTTTCCTGCTTTTTTCCTTATATTTAAGAGTGCTCCTCTGCTGCCATCTACTGGGCATTTCATGTCTTTTTAAATAAAAGCGCTCGTTTGCCACAAAGTGTTACACTTTTAGTTTTACAAGATCATCACATTAAAAATACCATTAAAACTGGATCATATTTAGAGCTTCTGAAGTGCTGGAAAGAGTGTGAAGCGCTTGGGAAGTGCCTGAGTTTCACTCTCAAAAGGTTGAACCCTGAGATGAATAATGTAAAAATAATACATTTGACTATTTCTTCCACAACACCATGTGGTGCTACTACATTAACTTCACGGTGAATGCTGGTGATTTGTGACTGAAACCCCTGAATGTCTCAGTGTTTCTCCTGGCCTCCTTGTCAGCTCTGTTTGATCTGATACCTGTGGTTTATAACGGAGTTCTGCGCCAAACGCTTTTTTTTTTTTTTTTTAAGCATTTCTTATTGTCTATTTATTTTTAATGAAAATTATTATTTTATATATAAAATGTCATTTAACGTTTATTTCAGTTAACATAGTTTTAGTTAATAACAGTGTTTGTAGTGTTTGTGCGGTCAGTTATTAATCTTATTTGTCTGTTCTTCAATCCCAGACGCGGAGCGAGGCAGCGATGACCGTTTTGAGCGGTCACGTGGTGGTTTGTATATTTGGGGATGTGAAGTCGGCCCTGATTGGTCTGCGTAACCTGGTAATGCCTCTGAGAGCCAGTAACTTCCACTACCACGAGCTGAAGCCCATCGTGTTCGTGGGCTCTCTGGAGTACCTGAAGAGAGAGTGGGAGACGCTACACAACTTCCCCAAAGTCTCCATCTTACCCGTGAGTGGACGTCTCTCTCTGTTAAACCAATGATGGCGTATCAGTGTTTCTGATGCGTGTCACTTGTTCAGGGCACTCCACTGAGCCGGGCCGATCTGAGAGCCGTCAACATCAACTTGTGTGACATGTGCGTCATCCTGTCAGCCAATCAGAACAATATCGACGACGCCTCTCTGCAGGATAAGGAATGTATTCTGGCGTCTCTCAACATCAAGTCCATGCAGTTTGATGACAGCATTGGACTTCTGCAAGCCAACTCTCAAGGTAACGGCAGGACTGGCCCATCGGGACAATGCAGGAAAATGATTGTTGTGAAGAAAATGTGAGTTTTCCAGACAGCAACATAGTGTCAGCCAGACGTGTTGAATGTACCAGATGTGGCCGACACTATGTTGCTGTCTGGGTTATGATTTAAACAAGAACAAATATCTGACAGTGGGGTTGGATTGAGAGAAAACAAGATAATTTTTCTGACCCCATTGGCAGATATTTTTTCTTATTTTAAGCATAAATTCACTTCATTTTTGTATAAAAAAAGCACAACACATTTTCTCATAATAATGACTGCAGCATCAGCTCTTCTCTCAGTGTCTGAAACGGTTCAATCAAGGATTCGGTCTCCCTAACCTTTCTGAGAGCTGCTCTGCCCTGATTGGTCAGATGACTCAAGTCTGTTTTGATTGGTCTGGAAACCAAACACTCATTTGAATATCTGAATTTCAGCTCTTGATACACAGTGATACAAACAGTAACAATGGGCTTTTGCTGGGTACACACTAAAAGATAATCAGGGTGATTTAATATTATCCGATAATCCTAGGTAAAGTCCTGATTATCTTAATAGTTCAACAGATTATCTCATCAGATTTTCCTGTGGTGTGAGGTGTGTTAAGAGTGATTATTGAATATGATCAGAAGAACGTCGGAGGCACCCCGATCTCGAATCGTAAATATTCAACATGAAATCCTGACGTGTGGGGAACGCCGAGGACACATGCGCGCTCGCTCTGGAGATTATCACGTGAAACGACACATTACCCAATCAGAAAGCAAGCTGACGGAAGACCCACCTCCAGCTCGCGCTGTAACACTGTCTCCTTGACTTCATCTAAACATTTTCCTCCCCCCCGTGAATTTACTGTAAAAAGCAGTCTATACACTATAAGCGCAATTTCTTCTTGCCGGCCGTCTGCCATGTTAGTTTACTTTAAAGTAATCTGAGATTTCACAGACTCTGTTATTTGTGAATGGGATCTGTGCTTTCCTGGTCACATCACGGCACTAAATATACACACTAGAGGAGCAAATTTGTCATGTTTGTGGTCTCTCACATTTTGAAACTCTTATAAGAGTTTAAAAATCTTTTAGTGTGGCCTCAGCTTTAGGCCTGTTATCATGTTGTCTCTTACTGAGCGTAACACTACTGCTCACCAGCAGAGGCGCTAGGGTGCTCGCATGAGTGGTGTATGCCCAGGTGGGTAGTAGAGCAAGTCAGATTAGTTTGGCAGAGGAAGCATGGCTCACCTGCTGTTACTCAGAGGGGGCTCTTTACTGCTACTAGCGTTTATATGGCTTCAGTTCATTGCTTTGAGATCAGAAGAGGATTTCCGTTCATGCACTGTGGCATATTACTTTGCCTTGTGGATCTCGAGGATTGTAAAGGTGTTACTTTTCTTTTTGGGATGTTGGATTCATGTTGGAATTATTCTAAGTTCAAGACCACCATCTCCATCGTCACCCATCTCGTCTTTTGCATCAGTGGACTATATCAGATGAGTTTGGAAGCTTGTTTCGAAAATTAAACAATTTAAAAGATAATTCTGACTTTATAGCTCTCGATTCTGACTTTATATCAAACAAGCTTCCATCGATAAGGCTTTCACTACAGTGTGTGAGGGTGGAGCAAAGAGAGATGCTGTTCAGCCAATCAAGACCATAGGCTGGCATTATGCAAATGAGTTCCAAACCCATGTATAGACCCTAATCGGCAGATAAACCTGCATGCAGCCATCTTTAGAATTTTGTCTTTGAACCTCCATTTGCGGTAGCTCTGTATATTTCAATGGCATCGTCAAAGAATAATTAGCTGATGTTGATCAACAAAAGTTATCCTGAGCATTGTAATGTTCGAAGCAGACGTCGTAACAAATGACAGTAGCAGTTAAGTCATAAATGTGCGAGATTGCTGTGGAACTACAAACCAGAAATGGCGGGGAAACATAAAGTCTATAGATTCAGCAGGAAGTGAGACTGGAATTACTGACGACTCGTTTCAGGCAATTCAGAATCGCTTCTTTCTTTTTGGAGATAATAACTCCCCTCTGTTGTGTTCCTGCTCCAGGTTTCACTCCTCCTGGAATGGATCGCTCGTCTCCGGAGAACAGTCCTGTCCACGGACTGGTACGGCAGGTGTCCATAACCACAGGAGCAAACATTCCCATCATCACGGAGCTCGGTGAGACTTTCCAGCCATTTACACACTTTTACTCAGCAAGGATGCTTTAAATTGATCAAAAGTGACATTTATAATGTTACAAAAGATTATATTTCAGATAAATGCTGTTCTTTTGAACTTTCTGTTCATCAAAGAACCCTGAAAATCAAAATGTCACAGTTTCCACATAAATCTGATCTGTTCTCACCACTGATAATAATCCTAAATGTGTGTTGATCATCAGATCCTCATCTGAGAATGATCAGTGAAGGATCATGTGACACTGAAGACTGGAGTAATGATGATAAACTCAGCTTTGATCACAGGAATAAATCACACTTTACTGTATATTCACACAGAGAACAGATGACTTAAATAGTAATAATATTTCACAGTTTTTACTGTTTTTAATCAAATAAATGCTGCATGTTTCCAAATGTTAAAAAAAATCTGTAATGCTTGCTAACATTAAATAACAATGGGCAATACATTTATTAATCTTTGTTAAAGCTGCAGTCCGTAACTTTTTTTGGTTAAAAATGATCCAGAATAAAATTTACAAAGTACATAACCATACATGTCTTTGCGTTATTACGTCACGTCTGTATACATAGAGGAGTCCGGCTAGTAGGCTATCCATAGACTGTAAAAAATATGGATGTAGTGTCCGTGATGTCACCCGTAGGATTCTGAAGAGCAGTTCTGAAGCATAAAGTAGGGTCGAGCTGGCCGGCGCCATCTTGGCAGTGCATCGCGCGTCACTCCCAGAAAACAGAAAATGGGCAAAGAGGCGGGACGTGGGGCGGAGCTGAGGTGACGCAATGACTAACAGACAGCAGACAAACGGCAATCCACCTGTCACTCAAGTGGCCATGCCCTTAATTGTACAGAACTTTAAGGCTTTATATAATGTACACGAATGAGTTATAAAAAATATTCACCCCCTCACAGTCGTCATGAAGGGCAAAATTAGCCGTATAGACCAAAACCACAGTTTGTCCCAGGCTGTAAACATGTGTTATTCTGCTGTGAAGTTGGGCATTTTAACATGGGGCTCAAAGTATAACAATAATAATAATTTGCACGGTTTAATGTGATATGAGCAACGCAATCATTAGATTTAATCACTGTTGGTCATGCGATTTTGTTTTAAAATTTTTAAAAGGCAGACATGTTACTTGTTCAGATGACATTTTCTGCTGAAAATCCTTATTTTGGTCATACTTCCAAGATGTAGAATCTGTGATTCTGAAGTACAGTATCCGCAGTGGTGCGGTGACTGACAGCCGTCAAAACATTACACACACACACACACACACACTCCTCGAAACATTAGATTCATCTGCACTGAGGAGCCGCCGATGCACAAACCACGTAAAGATGATAATTCAACAAATAACTGCAGGTTTCAAACAGAGGCGAAACTTAAGGACTGCTAAGGTCCATTAAATAATATTAACATTAACTAACAATGCTAAAAATACTTCTAAAGCATTTATTAAATTTAGTTAATGTTAAATGGAAACCTGGGAAGAAAGTCTTGCATAAATGGGAGTTTTAGTAGCGGGTGGTTTTGGTAAGTTGCTAAAAGTCCTTGTGAAGCTAGTTTCTGTTAACGCTGCTATGGTAACTGGTTGTTTTATGCTGATAGCTAAAACAGACAAGTTGCTGCCCCTGGTTTCTCTGAGCCAGGACAAGAGCAGCGGAAACAACATCCCCATGATAACTGAGCTGGGTAAGACCCGCTGACGGGCGGCTCACCTGAAAGACACGCTTCATTCCTTTAGTTTCGTCAGTGCTTCAGCTTTTCTTTGGGTGCACTCTGTTGCTTTATGAGGGTGTTGGCATGAGCGCTGTGTGTGACTGTCGCATGCTGTGTGCTTTTGTGTGGTCAGACGCTGGTCCTTCCTGTCAAACTGGTAATGAATCGTCTTTTAAAAGAGTCTCAGACAGGAAACGCATGAGTTCAGGGTCCAAAATGAACTTCCTGCCACTTCTGCCAATGAATAATTTTTTTGTTTATTACTGACCATGAAACTGCATTTAGCATTTTTTTTATTTTATATTATATTATATTACATATTCCTCTGGTGCTCTTCGGTCATTGCGTTGTGTTTTGTGTTTTAATTGACTTCATCGAATGGTACGAAACAAAACAATTTTGAGATCAAGCTCACATTTGGAACACAGCTTTAGATTTATGGCTTTGATTTTCTTGCCGTTTTAGAAAAAGCATATTTCATACAGAAATTGAAAATGGTATGTATGTTAAACTTAAAATTCTGTCATTTTTATTAGTTCACTTTTTAAAAATGTTTTGTCTTCAGCAATAATTCACCAAGTGTCATCTTTGAAAAGAGATCAAACTTCAGTCTGTGCTCCTAAACATTCAAGATTTACCAGAGTTTAAGTGGGAAATTTAATTTTAATATAATAATAAATATAATTTAGTACCATAAAATCAAAATATGAAAAAAATTAAAATAAAAAACATTATTGAACTAAAATATAGTACTTTTCATTGAAATAAAAATCACAAAGAGCACCAGAGGGAGTACATGCATGCATATACATGCACACACACACACATATACATACATACATACATACATACATACATACATACATGCATGCATACATAGATGCATACATAGATACATACACACATGCACACACACATACATGCATATACACATACATACATGCATACATACACAGATGCATACGCACACATACATATACATTCATGCATACATAGATGCATACAAACATGCATGCATGCATGCATACACACACATGCATACATACATACACACATGCATGCATACATACACAGATGCATGCATACATACACAGATGCATACGCACACATACATATACATTCATGCATACATGCATGCATACACACACACGCATGCATGCATACATACACAGATGCATACGCACACATACATATACATTCATGCATACATAGATGCATACATACGCACGCACGCATGCATACATACACATACATAGCCCAGGTTTTATCCTGATGAGGTAACTCGTTGCTTTACCAACACAACTGGTTGTAAAATAATCAGCTACTTTCAACTAAAAGGCAGATCAACTGATACAAATAAACAACAACAACAGTTGATTGTATTAAATTTATAAATTTAATCAAACATTTGACACGTTATAGCTGGAAAAGTAATGAGAATTAGTATTTGTGGGTCCATCTTTGTGCAGTATGTATTTTAAATTGTGTTTTTTATTTTCGTTTAGTTCTGTGGTGAAACATGACTCATGATTGGACTTAATTTTGTCAGGTTTTATCAGACTCTAGAAAGGATTCATTGGGGGGTTTTATGCTGTTGTTCTTCTAATAAAGTTCTTATTAAATGTACCAGCCTCTGCACTGGCAGGTTACTCCAAAAAGTGTTCATTTTTGACCCTGTGTTGTCCTGTTATTTCCTGTGAATATTCTTTAATAACCCTCACAATAATCCTAACTTAAATAATAGCATAACTAACAATCAGTGTGTGTGTGTGTGTGTGTGTCTGCAGTGAACGACTCAAACGTCCAGTTTCTGGACCAGGATGATGACGACGACCCCGACACGGAGCTGTATCTCACACAACCCTTCGCCTGTGGAACGGCGTTTGCCGTCAGCGTGTTGGATTCACTGATGAGTGCTGTGAGTGTCACTGCAACACCCTGACGTCACGCGGCCCTCCAGCGCTGGCCTGCGTCTTTAATGCCTGTGTCTTTCTCTCAGACGTACTTCAATGATAACATTCTGACTCTGATCCGGACGCTGGTGACCGGCGGTGCCACGCCAGAGCTGGAGGGTTTGCTGGCGGAGGAAAATGCTCTGCGCGGAGGTTACAGCACCCCACAAACTCTGGCCAACAGAGATCGGTGCCGCGTCGCCCAGCTGGCGCTCTACGACGGGCCCTTCGCAGATCTGGGGGTGAGACATTTATGGCTTGTGTAGGCACCTATTGTATCCGTTGGCATTCTTCTGCTCTTGAGTCTATGGCAGCCCACAGAAACACTTGCAGGAAAGTTATGAGATTTGGCACACAGATGGAGGACAGTCTAAACTGTCACCATAGCAAATTTGGAGTCTCTAACTCAATCCCTCTAGCGCCACCAACTGTACAAAGTTGCACTCATGTTTGTGCTAATAACTTTTGAACCATAAGAGATAGAAACAAAACTTTCCCTCTGATTCCGTGGCTTGATTCCATTGAACCCTAATGCCAGTTTTCCCACCAAAGATCTACTTTTTCTAACTCCTAGATGGTTTATCCGATTTGCACGAAAGTTGAACCAGATCATCTTCAGTCAAAGGAATTTAAGTCGATTTATCAAAGCGTGTAGTGCTTGCGAAAATGGACATAAGGCTGTATCTCCGCACCGCTGTATTCTGACCAAACTTAGTACGTCATCACAAGCATGACCTGAGGCTGTATGCTGCGTGACTTACTGGTCCAGAGATACGAAAAATTGCTGTTTTTTTTTTTTCTTATAACTTCTGAACAGTTTGTCCAAAACAGTTTGTGGTCATAAAAATCTTATCATATCCAATTTTTCCATATCGGCCATTTTGAATTTTGTAGTAAAATGCTGTATTTCATCGTTACAAAAGGAGCCTGAGAAGTTTTGAGCCTGTGTCACCTAGTGGTGAAATCTAATATTCACATGCTTATAACTGTGGGTGTGGATTTTATTTTCACTGGTATCACATCTTTAGATTCCTGAATCATTGCCGAGTTCAACGATACCAAGCATGCTAGGTTTCGCCTTATGGTTTGTTCAACGTTGTGATTTAGCGTTTAAACAACTTTTGCAAATATCTTTGATACCGTTAGTCTGATCGAGACGAAACCACCGCAGGAAAATAGGAATCCTAGGGGATTGACGGGGTCGGGGTCATGGCATATTAGCCATCTGCTGTTTATTTGTCAAAAATGCTATATTTTATGAACACATTGGCGTATCGTTACGAAACTCAATGTGTGTCTACATCTGATACTCAAAAAGCTTCAGTGTAGCGCCACCTTGTGGTCAAAAGTTATGAAATTTCCAAAAATGCTAATAACTCTTTACTATGTTAGCCTGTTGTAATGAATTATTGTAACTGGTCTTAATAAATTCCTTGGGTCATGCAAAGAACAGATTTTTTTTAACCTTTATTTAGCCAGGATAAGAAAAAAAGTTCTGGGTTTTGTCGATAGACGAAACCATTCTCGTATACCGCACCAACAAAGTTGAGGCATGATGCCAAAATGACTGTTGAGGCTGTATCTCTGCAGTCCCCTCACTCTGACCACACCGCTTCAATTTGCTCACAGCGCCACCTATTGGTCAAAAGTGATAAACATTCTATCATATTACTAGTAACTGTATTTTTTTTATTTCTTTTTATTTTCAGCCATTTTGTCTAAAATCATCTTACAATGTCTTTAATTGCTTGTTGCAGTTAATCTGCACACTGCCAGCCATGTTGGCATGACTTGTGTTCTTTGTGCTTGGCCCTGATAACTGCTGTAGTTATATTATTTATCTGACATTAAGTGCCTCAGAAAGTGTTTGAACACCCATACAATCATGTCAGTAGCCATGTTTCCATCCATATATTTTTATGCAAATTTTGGGATATTGCATAAAAAACACTGGATGGAGATGCCAATAAACTCCAAATGTGCATAAAAAAAAAAATTATTCATCCAATTGAGGCGGATACATCTTTTTTTTATCCAATAACAATTGATATGATCGGATGTTGACCGTAAAATACTAAGACTGTTTCTCTCCCAATCTGCAGCATATAATGCTTGTTTTTCCAGGATGGTGGCTGTTATGGTGATTTATTCTGTAAAGCATTAAAGACGTACAACATGCTGTGTTTTGGAATCTACCGATTGAGAGACGCACACCTGGGATCACCCAGTCAGTGCACAAAACGGTGAGTTTACTAGGGTTTGTTTGGGACGTGCTCTTCTGCTCACCAAAGCTGCATTTATTTGATCAAAAACAGTAGAACAGTGTAAATCAGCTGTTCTCTGTGTGGATATAGTAAAGTGTGATTTATTCCTCCTGAAGCATCATTACTGCAGTCTTCAGTGTCACATGATCCTTCACTAATCACTCTGATGAGGATTTTGTTCCTCTCGTCACAGATACGTGATCACAAACCCTCCGTACGACTTCGAGCTGGTGCCTACAGATCTGATCTTCTGCCTGATGCAATTCGACCACAACGCCGGTCAGACCCGCGCCAACCTGTCCACTCACTCCACCTGCTTCCCCAGCAAGAAGAGCCCGTCCGGCCACTCCATCCCCTCATCCGCGCGGCCGGGTCGCAGCCGGAGCCGTGACCTGCGGGACAAACAGAAGTACGTTCCTCTGTAAGCCGTTTGAGCTGTGCCTGTTTGAGCGCGTGTGACATCACGGACTCATCAACACATGGTTCGGTATCTCAGAACGCAAATTCCGGACTTTATTTTTTTACTTCACATGTTTACTTGGCATAATAGATGTTGCATCTGTATAAACCACCAGCCACCGTTTACACGAGAAACCATGTTTTTGTTTGAGGATTAGTATGTCTTACACGGGTAACACTGTGTTGGTCAGTTAATCACTTTTACCATTTTGCACTTTAACTGCACTTTAATCCTAGACAACACCCGACCTGACGAGTGCTTGCGTGGTTCATGAACGCATGACGCCTCCTGATGTTCCTGCAACACGGCTGCTGTCTCATCTTACCCACATACAGTGAGCTCCAGACGCCTGACACTTTAAAAGATGCAATAAATTAAAATATAACCTTTTTTTATTAATAACTCATAAGTCATATCATGGATTCTTGCAATAGAGAAAAATCTGTATAATTCATACATCAATTAAACGAACAATGTATATTAGAAATATACACAATATCAAACAAATGCACCAAATATAAAGTACAACGACAAATAAAGTGTACATATTTTAATTGGAAAAAAAATCAATTGCAGGTCAATGTCACAAAACATTAGTGTAAATATTACATTTCTGATAATATAGTGAACATTTTAGCCTTTTTCTTTTTAGAACCATAATAAATATTAAAGGCACCAAATATAAAGGATGAATGATTTTCAGATTAAAATGTCACAAAACATTTGATTTAGTGTATCAATAAAATATTAAATATTACAGTGAAAATTTAGAAATTTACTTTTTTTAATGCTTTAGATTCACAACACAAGTGTTGTCAAACTCTGTAGAATTCAATAAATTAGAAATGTGCAAATGTTTTTTATTTTTTAAATGAAAATTGCATTGTCAATTTCGTTTTCTGATAAATTAGTGACAATTTAGCAATTTGACCTTTAACAATTTAGAACACAAATTATGAAATAAAATGTGTATAATTTAATGAATTACAGACCCAATAGAGGTAGATAAATGAACACATATTAGATAATCCAATATATAAATGATATCTTAACTGAAAAAATAAATGAATTGGGTGAGTGAGTTGATTAAGCTATAAATAGTGCAGAATTCTCTCAGATGTCTGGACTCACTGTATGCACACATTAATATACTGTATGTGCTCAAAGAATGTTAGTACTTTTATTTTCGATTCACTGCCTTCTCGAGCTGACAGACGACAGAATGAGAGAGTAATCACATGATCAGCCTTGACAGAAATGCACAAGCATGAAGACGATAGACGTTTGCCGCTGTGAAACATGCGCGTTCGGCGGGTGACACAAAGGCAGGACGTCACTCGTGAGTCCTGACCAGGTTTACAGTCAGGCTAGTGACAGGTTCATTGTGTTTTAAAAACCCGAACTGAACCTGATGGAAACACACGGAGGAATGATGCTTTCAGATGGACGTTTCTCGATGGGAAGCCAAGGATGTCGGTTTAAAGCACGTGTCCTTTTCCTTCCAAAAGAGTCTTTATCTTCCACGCTCAATATTTCTGAGGCTGTTCGACTCGTTTGGACTGAACTCGATGTCCTGTTTGGTGCAACCTAATATGTAAAATGCTGCAGACGTTCGAGGAGTTTTTGTGAAGCGAGCAGGACGTTTGTTTGCTTTCTCTGTTTCATTCACGTTCATTGCTATAGTCACATGCTCACACCAAAGTTCTCTAAATATCAAGTGTAAGAGATTTTTCTTATATAGTGTATGCGATCTCTTAAACATAATAAAATATTTTTTTTCTGTATTGATGATGTGAAGTCTTTGCTTTTAAAACATTTGCTGCATCAAAGACTCAGGATGTGTCCACTCACACCATTTACCTTTACCTTTCTTTAAAGTGCGCCCAGGACGAATAGAGCGGTCTCAGGTATGGAAATAAATGCATGTCATTACTGCAACCATCTCTCATGATTCAGATGGTTATGAGCTGAAAACTCGTGCATTCAAACCGTCACGCCAGCATTAATTCTTTGCTTTCTGACCGAAAGCAAAGCCGCTTTTCCTGGCCGTTCTGCCGTGCATGTCTTCTCTAGATTCAGGCGATCTGCATTCCTTCAGTAGTTTGTCTTGATGCATACGAGCTCCCATAATAATGCTTTTACCATGGCGACCGTCTGTAGAGACCTAGCTCGTGTTTGTAGTACTGTAGTTCATACGTCTTTTGTAGTTTGCATGGTTTTGATTTCCAAACATGAGCATGATTACAACAAGATCATAAACATCTCAAATGCCTTCATCAAAAATATAAATAGTTCAAGAAATTCTACTTTTTTCCCCCATTATTAAAAATGTCCCCACAATGCAAATTCTCAAATGCCTAAACCAAAACAAAACATTTAAATAATAATAAAAAACTTTGTTTGCTGAAAGATTTCTTTAAACCCAAATACAAATAATGCCTTCTAAACAATATTAGGGGTTTAGGGTTGTCGACTAACTGTTAGTTGACTTGTTTTTTGTGACCTAAACGAAAATGTACAACTCCACAGGAAGTGGCGAAGTCACGCAGGCTGTGACAGACAGATTGTCAACTTCAAATATGGCTTTTCACTTGAAGCATGTCAGTAGTAGCAACTTTAAAAGTCTGCTTGCACTAATGTTAACCTACATAAATGTGCACTATTATATAGGCACACATCTGTTTGTGTGGAGAGCGCACGTACTGCATGCTTACAGGCGCCGGCGCGATCACTTGCATTTAACTTCAAATACAGATAAGAGTAATGCAAACTGTAAAGGGTCTTCTATTTCTGCCATCTCTGTCTCTGAGAACTTAAGCGTCACAAAAATGAAACGAAACTCAGTGTATACTTGCCTCACAGACGTGAGGATATATGTTAGGGGTGTGACGGTACAGCAGTTTTACAAAATTGCTTTATTTTAATTCAACAGTGGTTTACTGAACAAACTGTGTCTGTCCTTAAATTCAATTATAACCAATAGTTTCTTAAAGATAATAAACTATAGGAAGCCCTTACTCACACATTACTGTAATATTAAAGGACAGAGCCCAAACTATGAGCCTAAATTCAGCTGCTATTCATGTTCAGATATAATAATCAACACTCAAATAACACACGTAAACTTCACATCAGGCAGTTTTTGCATTAACTTCTAAATCTAATTATAAAATTATGTTTTTACTCCATCCGTTGTTAAATATAATATAATGAACGTAACGGCTGATATAGTGAACGTAACGGCTGATATAATGAACGTAACGGCTGATATAGTGAACGTAACGGCTGATATAGTGAACGTAACGGCTGATATAGTGAGAACGGCTGATATAATGAACGCGTAGCGGCTGATATAGTGAACGTAACGGCTGATATAGTGAACGTGGGGCTGATATAGTGAACGTAGCGGCTGATATAGTGAACGTAACGGCTGATATAGTGAACGTAACGGCTGATATAGTGAACGTAACGGCTGATATAGTGAACGTAACGGCTGATATAGTGAACGTAACGGCTGATATAGTGAACGAACGGCTGATATAGTGAACGTAACGGCTGATATAGTGAACGTGAACGGCTGATATAGTGAACGTAACGGCTGATATAGTGAACGAACGGCTGATATAGTGAACGTAACGGCTGATATATGAGTGAACGTAGCGCTATATAGTGAACGGCTCGATATATAGTGAACGTAACGGCTCATATAATGAACGTAACGGCTGATATAGTGAACGTAACGGCTGATATAATGAACATAACGTAACGGCTCATATAGTGAACGTAACGGCTGATATAGTGAACGTAACGGCTGATATAGTGAACGTAACGGCTGATATAGTGAACGTAACGGCTGATATAGTGAACGTAACGGCTGATATAGTGAACGTAACGGCTGATATAGTGAACGTAACGGCTGATATAGTGAACATAACGTAACGGCTGATATAGTGAACGTAACGGCTGATATAGTGACGTAGCGGCTGATATAGTGAACGTAGCGGCTGATATAGTGAACGTAACGGCTGATATAGTGAACGAACGGCTGATATAGTGAGCGTAACGGCTGATATAGTGAACGTAGCGGCTGATATAGTGAACGAAGGGCTGATATAGTGAGCGTGGGGCTGATATAGTGAGCGTGGGGGCTGATATAGTGAACGTAACGGCTGATATAGTGAACGTAAGGGCTGATATAGTGAACGTAACGGCTGATATAGTGAACGAACGGCTGATATAGTGAACGTAACGGCTGATATAGTGAGCGTAACGGCTGATATAGTGGCGTGCGGCTGATATAGTGAACGTGGCGGCTGATATAGTGAACGTAACGGCTGATATAGTGAACGTAACGGCTGATATAGTGAACGTAAGGGCTGATATAGTGAACGTAAGGGCTGATATAGTGAACGTAAGGGCTGATATAGTGAACGTAAGGGCTGATATAATGGCGTAAGGGCTGATATAATGAACGTAAGGGCTGATATAATGAACGTGGGCTGATATAATGAGCGTAAGGGCTGATATAATGAGCGTAACGGCTGATATAGTGAGCGTAAGGGCTGATATAGTGAACGTAAGGGCTGATATAGTGAACGTAAGGGCTGATATAGTGAACGTAACGGCTGATATAGTGAACGTAAGGGCTGATATAATGAACGTAAGGGCTGATATAATGAACGTAAGGGCTGATATAATGAACGTAAGGGCTGATATAATGAGCGTAACGGCTGATATAATGAACGTAAGGGTTGATATAGTGAACGTAAGGGCTGATATAGTGAACGTAAGGGCTGATATAGTGAACGTAAGGGCTGATATAGTGAACGTAAGGGCTGATATAGTGAACGTAAGGGCTGATATAGTGAACGTAACGGCTGATATAATGAACATAACGGAACGGCTGATATAATGAATATAACGGCTGATATAATGAACATAACGGAACGGCTGATATAATGAATATAACGGCTGATATAATGAACATAACGGAACGGCTGATATAATGAACATAACGGAACGGCTGATATAATGAACATAACGGAACGGCTGATATAATGAATATAACGGCTGATATAATGAACATAACGGAACGGCTGATATAATGAACATAACGAACGGCTGATATAATGAATATAACGGCTGATATAATGAACATAACGGAACGGCTGATATAATGAACATAACGGAACGGCTGATATAATGAACATAACGGAACGGCTGATATAATGAATATAACGGCTGATATAGTGAACGTAACGGCTAATATAATGAACATAACGGAACGGCTGATATAATGAATATAACGGCTGATATAATGAACATAACGGAACGGCTGATATAATGAACATAACGGAACGGCTGATATAATGAATATAACGGCTGATATAATGAACATAACGGAACGGCTGATATAATGAACATAACGGAACGGCTGATATAATGAACATAACGGAACGGCTGATATAATGAATATAACGGCTGATATAATGAACATAACGGAACGGCTGATATAATGAATATAACGGCTGATATAGTGAACGTAACGGCTGATATAATGAACGTAACGGCTGATATAATGAACGTAACGGCTGATAGTAACGGCTGATATAGTGAACGTAACGGCTGATATAATGAACATAACGGCTGATATAGTTCATATATTCAGTGAAAGAGTTGATTTCTCTGGTGAACTCACAGCTGTGGACACCTGAAGGACTCCTGAGGTAAATGTGATGCTCATGGTTCAAGCCGTTTTATTCACATCACATTAAAGCGTCAAAATGGCATTTATCGTTTGAGTTTCGTGATAAAATGGGCCGAATACTTCATATGTTCATGTGGGAACTCGGATTGAAGTGTGATCCGCGCTTAAAACGAGCCGACTGTTAAAGATTGCATTCGTTCCGTTCAGTACACACGTGCACCGTACCGGAAGCCCTGAAACAAAACGGTTCAGTACGAATACGTGTGCCGTTACACCCCAAAAATTTCTCAGATTATGTCCGTATGAAACGTGCATCATCCACCGTGGAGATGAGTCAGCATCTGCGACTTAATGTTTTCGGCTGCAGAGATTATCAAATCAATTATTAAAATGTTCTGATTTTTCACGTCACTTTCATAATCATTACTATCACTGGTGCACTGTGGCAGGCTATGTACAGGCAATTACAGTCTCATTATTATGATTTGGCTTATTAATATAAACGTGCAACTAATGAATGACTAAAGGCCCGTTCACACCAAGGAGGATAACTATAAAGATATAGCTCTAAAAATCACTCTCAATATTAAATGAATAGCAGAGTTCACACCACAGCTTTAACGATAATGACAGAAACGATATCGTTGGAATCATTTTCAGAGCTTTTTTTTTTTTTTTCAGGTGATGAACAATAAAAACATTGACAGCCAATCAGAATCCAGCCTGCTGTAACGAACTTGAGCATTTAAAGTGACAGACAAGCACATGCTTACAATAAACAACGATATCTTCCGCTAGTATGGATGCTAATATAGTTATCGTTCTTGGTGTGAACAGGCCTTAACAGTCGACTAGAAAAATCTTTAGTCGAGGGAAGCCCTAAAGCCCTAATATATATATAATAAAAACAATTAGTAACAGATAAATGCATGATCAAGAAATCCTACAAAATATTGCTGAAACTTTTCTGCAGTGCATAAAAACAATGGTTCTCATGATTTTAAAACTTTTTAACTTGCATTTACCGGTATATTTCATATTAAAGGGACAGTTCACCCAAAAATGTAACTTCTGTCATCATTTACTCGCCCTCATGTTGAGTTTCTTTCTTCTGCTGAACACAAGAGAAGATATTACCCAAACATGACGGAACACATTGACTTCCACAGTAGGAAAAAAAATGACCATTTACTGACATTCTTCAAAATAACTTGTGTTCAGCAGAAGAAACAAACTCACAGGTTTTGGAACAAACTCCCGTTTGCAGTCTGAATGCAACATGCACATTTCAAAACTCAACCATGCACGAGACAATGCATAGCTAAACGTTTGCTTTCCCGTGTGTGTAGAGCATGCTTCAGGCCTAAATGATGTCAATCGTTCTGCAGACAAAAACTGGTACACAGATGAGCCCGAGAACAGCTTCAACAGGAACACACAACTCAAACACACCAACACACACGCGGCCAATCAGACCAATCAGTACAAATCCAGCAGCAACATCATCCAGCCAATCAGAGAAGTGGAGGAGGAGCCTTGAGACGACGTCTGGACAAACCGAATGTGACGACGCTGCTCATCGACAGACTGGCTGTATTAGACTGTGTGCATTTTAATAAATCGCATCACGCATTGTTTGTCCATGACTGGATCAAATGTACAACATACAGACCTTATTCAGAGCAGTGCCACGACCGGTGTGAAAGCGACAGACTTACCGGGCCTCATTTCTCAAATGTTGCGTAGAAACCGCCTAACATTTGATCTCAATGTGCAGACGTGAGATTCAGAGAACGAACATGTGCGCAAAAAAATGTGGCCACGCCTCTTTATAAAAATCACAAAATCATCTTAAATGGTTTCAGATCTCCGCCTAATTAACGTCGTCAACATCTAAAGGAGCACCGTCCAAATGCTGTACTCGAGAACGGCGATTTCCACACACCCTCAGTCAGGGCCTAAAACTAACTTCGCCACACCTGCCATTAGCCAGCCTTAAATACTGTTTTGCATTGGAATTTTGTTCTATAGCAATAGCCTAACTAATATTTATTGAAAACATTATTTAACGCGTCTATCTGAAAACTACCGTCTTTATCCAGTGTTTTTGATTACTTTATTAGTCTTCACTGTATAAATTAAACATAGGTTAAATGGAAGTTTCTTTTCTCTAGTTTTAGGCCTAATAACATCTGGCAAAGGGACTACCAATGAAAACTAGCCTTTGGGATAATTTGGGTACATTCATGAATGTTGATTAATGTACACGGTCCCTTTTTAAACAAGTTATTCAGTCAAGAGCAGTGAGTTTTGTCTTTGTCGTTTGTTTGAGTAACATTAAAATCACAGACGGCAGCAGGAATATTGGGCTGATGTCACTTTAAAGGGTCATGAAACCCCGTTTCAGTTCTCACCAGTTTTGAAAAATAAGTGGGCGTGGTTTAGCGGTGGAGTGGAGGGGGATGAGGGGAGACTGACAGCACATCAACGGCTTCCGATTCAGACAATTTTATTTCGCTCTTATTAAAAGCATCAAAGCTTCCCACAAAGGCACGCTGCAAATGAGCATTAAGTTACACACAGCACAATATACAGATGGACCGTTACACAAATACATATATCCTGTGACCGCTATTCAACGCACAATTAAATGCACAGCCATTCGCAATTTGTTCTCTGCTTCGAAAATATATATATGAACACGCTGTTGCCTAACTTTGTTATTTTTTGAGGCATATTTTGTGGAGTTTTATAAGCCGTTTGGTCGGTTAAATGGCCGGTTACACTCACAGTGTGGATGAATGGCGTTTGTGTGAAGACTCGGGATCTGCAGGCAGCGCAGACACTCATACAAAGCGTTTTTGATCCATTAACGCATCTCTCACTCACTGTATGCTCACTGTTTGAAGCGCCAGTCAGAGGAAAATGCCTATCAGCGCGTGCTGTCATGAATTAATCAACACGTCTTCTCATAGGATAAGCTCACGCAGTCACTGATGAGTCATCGCCGTACTGTAGCGCGAGAAAGCGTCACAGCCTATGCCGTCGACATGAAGACGAATTTAAACCAGGAAGTTGAAAATAGAGCAAAAAGGTTTATAATTAACTAGTTTTCTCCCACATTCAAAACTAACAGATGGTAACATTGTCTGTTCAACGCTCACACTTCGGTTTAAATCTTTCATGACCCTTTAAGAGCGAATGCACGGATCCAATACACTGATACTGAACATTTTTCTCTACGGTTTAAATTTACTTAAGCCATGACCGACTATGTTTACGAGGATCCGAGACGATCCAAGTGCAAGAATATGTGAAAGAGCTCAATTCAGTAACCGTGTCCTGTCTGAGACGTGGCTTTCTGGGCGCACGCACAACCACACACACACACATCACTTGCCTATCGCTGCACCGCCCCCTAAATGAAGTAAAAATCATTTAGTTCAGTTAGAGAACAGACACTACAATTAAAAACCGAACGTGCAGCGTGAGCCGAACGAGAGCCGCAGCACATCAGCAGGACAGGAGTCGGATCTCATTTATTAGCGAGGAACTGAATGAGAAGACGACGGCGGAAGATTCGGTTTCAACGCGAAATGTAAAAGCTCCTATTTAAGCGAGTTTGTCGTTGTACCGTTTTATTGTTGTGTTTTTCATTAAGAACAACAAACCCACCATTCAAGCAACTGCTGCCCCAGAATCGGCGCTAATTCTAAAGTGAAAGTAAAATGCGCACGGCCATTCATAATTCACGGGGCCTCTGGCGATTCCCACCCCTAGTGCGTACGTGCATGTTATAATTTTCAATGGCACCCGCTGTAAAAAAGCACTTATCATTTTCCACTTCCAGTGGGACTTTAAACACAGACGGCAGCAGGAATATTAGGCCGCTGTCACTTTAAGACCAAATGCACGGATCCAATACACCAGTACTGAATCTTTCTCTACAGTTTACATTTACTTAAGCCGTAGCCGACTATGTTTACGAGGATTCTCGGCAAGGCGAGCACTCAAGTGCAAAAATATGTGAAAGAGCTCAAATCATTATTCGTGTGCCGTCTGAGACACGGCTTTCTGGGTGCGTGCTTTGGATGTGCATACACACAGCGTGTGAGTAACAAATTGAGTTCCCTTTTGCGTCTTCTTAAGCTTGAATATTTAAATTGCCAAGGCTTAAACTCTTGTGAGGAGGTGTTAACTGTCCCGAGCGTCGTTCACGCCCGTTTACGTTCATGCTCACACAACATCGCATGAACAAATCCAAAAGTACAACCCACTGAAGAGATACATGTCTATCCCAGACAGCAACATGGTGTCTGCCCAGATCCGGTACGCACTGAATCCAGATGTTGCTGTCTGGGATCCCTTACAGCTTCGCCTTCATTCTCGTTAAAAATCAAAGATGGCTCTGCTGCGAATAAGGTCTATTTATGTATGGATCGATTGTTACCAACCAATTTTGGAAATGAGTATCATAATAGCTAAAGAGACAGATATAGACGTATACATAAAGAAGAGATGAGCGTAGAATGTACTACACTTACTGTAGATGACGGAAATCTCTTCTAACTATAAGCTAAATATGTATAAATAAGAGTTTTATAGGTTAGTAGGTACATAATTGGATTTACATCACTTACTGTACAAGATAAAGTTGTGAAATCCAACTGTTTCCCTCTTCAAGCCAAAGAGCTTCGATGTCTGATCTGGTCATGTGATATTGGACGGCACGCGTCGCGTAGAGCGGGCACAGGTCCTCCCTCAGTCCGGGTCTCTGCCCGGCACGAGATTGGCGACAGAACCCAAAAAAAACCAATCCAGATGCTGGACACACCTAGAAAACAAACTGATTATGGCTGGATGAAATGGCAGCTTCGCTGTGTTCTTGTACCAATGATTATGCATTGTAGCAATAAACATGCTGTTTTGCATTATTTGTTTTGATAACTATGCTTTTTTTTGTACCTCAATTATAAATAGTGAGGGTTAATACACAATCAGCTCAGATCTCATATTAGTGAGGATGGAGGTTAAAGTCCGTGGCCTGTTTGACAAACATTCACTGATTAGTGCCGTTTCTGAGAACGATTAAACGCATTCCACATCTTGTGCCGACAGATTTGATCGGCAGTATTTTAGACGTGTATTTATCTGATAATCTGATGAGGTTTTTACTGTTAATAACAAAGTGCTGTTAGTCATTTATATGCTCAGACCTGTGAAACGTGCGGCCTCGAGCTTGTGTGTCACTTCTTCAGTCATTCCAGTGTTTTATATCAAACCCTGATCAGGTTAAACGTGTGCTTTATTTATATATGCGTCACGTGAGCCTTAACAGAGCTGATCCGAGATCAGCGGTGCCGGGCAGGACCGGACTCGAGGGAGGAACCGCACAGACCCGCTCTGGCGAACAGTGCCATCACGCAGCAAATTTCAATATTTAAAGACGGGATGACTGAAAAGTGACATGAATTTGCTCAAGGTTTTTGGTTAATGTGTAATTTTGGTGATTCACACGAACACAGATGTATTTAAAAGGAAATGTCTTAAGCATTCAGTGTGAATCTCGTGGTTTAATGAAAACGATGGGAAGATGATCATATTGTGCTGCTGATGAGTGTTTAACATGGCAACGCAGATATAAATAAATACAGTATATTATAATGTACAAAAGGCTGTAAATAAAATGTACATGATTTTATTTTGTATTTTCACAGAATAAATATGGATGTGTTAGTGCTGGTAACTCTGTGGTTATTCGATGCTTTCATTCAAAGACGTGAAGAGTTTTGATCCGAGTCATAAAACCCACAGGAGAAACGCTTAAACAACACAAACAAATGTGATTAAGTGATTAAATAAATAAACAAATGATAAAATAAATAAATGTATATTATTTAGTTAATATTATACATTAATATTAATTTATTTTAATAAATCATTGATAAATTAATAAAATAAATGAATTAATGAACAGATGACTAATGAAATAAAATAAATATAAAAAGATATATTTATTGAATTAATGTTAAACATTAATATTCATTTATGAAAAATTAAGAGATTGAATTGAAAAAGGAAATAAAACAAATTAATGAACGAATACATTATTAAATAAAATAAATAATTTTATAAAAATGTATA
>JAGHMJ010000029.1:3537881-3567881 GCA_018749465.1 Paracanthobrama guichenoti
GATCATTGATGGACAGAAACTGATCATTGTTCTCCAGCTCAACACAGTTAGTCTGATGGTTTAAATCTGGTGTTGTTGATTTACCGCACAGAGTGCCATGTTTTACCATGCCTAATCAGTGCTCGAAGTGGGGCGGTGCTCACCGCTACGCAGTATCGGCACTTCTACATTTTACTTTTAAGCGTACCTGCACTTTTTCTTGCGTATCACTACTTCTCGGATCAGTTGTCCGTGCAGTATGACTGCGACTGAAGCCCGATTGCATAATTAAGTGGCGCGCGAATCACCATAGGGGCGTTCACCGGCGCGCGAATCACCGTAGGGGCGTTCACCGGCGCGCGAATCAGCGTAGGGGCGTTCACCGGCGCGCGAATCACCGTAGGGGCGTGAATCACTGTAGGTGCGTTCACCGGCGCGCGAATCACTGTAGGTGCGTTCACCGGCGCGCGAATCACTGTAGGTGCGCGAATCACTGTAGGCGCGCGAATCACTGTAGGCGCGCGAATCACTGTAGGCGCGCGAATCACTGTAGGTGCGCGAATCACTGTAGGTGCGCGAATCACTGTAGGTGCGCGAATCACTGTAGGTGCGCGAATCACTGTAGGTGCGTTCACCGGCGCGCGAATCACCGTAGGGGCGTGAATCACTGTAGGTGCGTGAATCACTGTAGGTGCGTTCACCGGCGCGCGAATCACTGTAGGTGCGCGAATCACTGTAGGTGCGCGAATCACTGTAGGTGCGCGAATCACTGTAGGTGCGTTCACCGGCGCGCGAATCACTGTAGGTGCGTGAATCACTGTAGGTGCGTTCACCGCCGCACGCGAATCACTGTAGGTGCGTTCACCGGCGCGCGAATCACTGTAGGTGCGTGAATCACTGTAGGTGCGTTCACCGGCGCGCGAATCACTGTAGGTGCGCGAATCACTGTAGGCGCGCGAATCACTGTAGGTGCGCGTTCACCGCGCGCGAATCACTGTAGGTGCGTGAATCACTGTAGGTGCGTTCACCGCGCGAATCACTGTAGGTGCGCGAATCACTGTAGGCGCGCGAATCACTGTAGGTGCGTTCACCGGCGCGCGAATCACTGTAGGTGCGTTCACCGGCGCGCGAATCACTGTAGGTGCGCGAATCACTGTAGGTGCGCGAATCACTGTAGGTGCGCGAATCACTGTAGGTGCGCGAATCACTGTAGGTGCGCGAATCACTGTAGGTGCGCGAATCACTGTAGGTGCGAATCACTGTAGGCGCGCGAATCACTGTAGGTGCGAATCACCGCGCGCGAATCACTGCGCGAATCACTGGTGCGTTCACCGCGCGCGAATCACTGTAGGTGCGTTCACGGCGCGCGAATCACTGTAGGTGCGTTCACCGGCGCGCGAATCACTGTAGGTGCGTTCACCGGCGCGCGAATCACTGTAGGTGCGTTCACCGGCGCGCGAATCACTGTAGGTGCGTTCACCGGCGCGCGAATCACTGTAGGTGCGTGAATCACTGTAGGTGCGTTCACCGGCGCGCGAATCACTGTAGGTGCGTGAATCACTGTAGGTGCGGGAATCACTGTAGGCGCGGGAATCACTGTAGGCGCGCGAATCACTGTAGGCGCGCGAATCACTGTAGGCGCGCGAATCACTGTAGGTGCGTTCACCGGCGCGCTCCAGAAGTGTTCAGGCGAGCCGTTCCTCTGCGACGCTGACGATAAAACGTGCGACATATTTGAATTCTATTGAGAATGAAAGTCGAACATGATTTAAAACAGCCACTAATGACTGATGAAAAGAGGGGAAAACATCATCCTGCAAGCTTTTTAAACCCACGATGACCACATTTACTAGGATTGATCACGTTCTGTTGTATTTATTGTGGCAATTTTGACTAGTTGTAGAATTTATAATAGATAAGTCAGTTAAGGGAATAGATTTTTCACTAAAGATGTATATTACACCTGTGGCATGTTGTAGCAATTAGCAATTGTAATAATTTGGCACTTTATTTTTTCCGCTTCAAGCACTGTGCCTTATATGATCTAACTCACTGCAGTGTGATCAAGTGTCTCATAGTAGCTTTATAACATCACTTTAACACACTCATGTGTGTGATATAAGACAGCGCTGCCTTACCCCACATACACGAGCGGAAGAGGCAGAATAAAAGCTCCGCCGAATCAAGGCGCCATCAAACCGCGCCTGTTTTGAATAAGCGACCTCTAGCGGCGGAAAATTACATATTGTGCCTTTAACAACGTATTAAATGAGCGATATGGCTGTATTCGGCAGTAGCTAATCATATCTGTGCTGATATACTGATAAATTGCGTTTATACAATATTTGTGTGTAAATAAACAAGACAACAACGGAGTGCATTTAAAATTTCTGTCGTGCAGAACTACTTCCCAAGGCTCCATTACAGAACATTAACGAAGGAAGTCGCTTCACTGAAGCTTAATGTATTATGTAGAGTATTATGAGAAGGAGTGCATTACCTGCATCTGATGCAGTATTCTGTCTTCAGGTCGATGTACATAATATCCATTATTTTAAAAAAATCAGTTGAATGTCCGCTGAGGGAAGCGCCATCTTTAGAGTCACTGAATTCGAAATTACGATCACCAACGGAGCCTTTCTCAATACCAAACGGCATATTTCTTATATAAAATAACATTTATTGAATATTTACATTAACAACAAAAGCCATTATAGAAGTCAATAGGAAATAAACATGCAAACAATTCAGTCAAACGTACACTAGTACACAAACGCTCTAGTAACATTAGGCCCTACAGGATTTAAGATAAAAGGCCTAAATATATTATCAAACTTAATTTTCCCCTTAACCCAAATCGGTTTGCTCTGGAACAAGTAATAGATTAATACGAGCAAAGATTGCCCGTTTGATATACCACAAATGGAAGTATCTCGTATAGTAAAAGCCAGCGGCAAATTCCTGAAGGACTGGCCGAGATGAAGCGACTCTCGGCGGGAACACGAGCGCTGAACGGCCGCTGACAGCCTGGAGCTCGCATTTGCGGAAGCTTTTAAACAAATTGTAATACAGGTGCTGTGTTTATATACGAGTCACATTTCTACATAACTACATTCTCGCCTACAAAACTCGTACTACGTACATTCCGTGTCTGTGACACAATAACAAAATGGCGGTTAGCTCGTCCGCCATGACACTCTCGTGAGAGAGATGTCGCACGCGGAGTGATACAAACGGCTAGAGTGCCGTTACAGCCAATCAACTTCGAGAACCAGGAAGAAAGAAGTAGATCTCACTTTAGATTAGCTCACGTTAAATGATTAAGTTCATTAATTAATGAAAGCAACCTTTACGAGACATTAACCCTGCATTCATATCCAGTCATGCTGACAACATTATTTTATTTAGTTATTTTTAAGTGGTTATTTAGTTTTAGAGATAGGCTTAATGTATTTGTAAACATTTTAAACTCTTAATGCTTTGTCCAAAAAAGGTTGGTTTAATGCACTAAATTAATATAATTGTCCCACTTCATCTAAAGTGAGAACCATTTACAGTTAATATATTGTTAAAGCATTATTTAACTCGTTACATATGAGCTAATTAAACAATAATTTATTAATTCCAGTAACAATGAATAAACTCACTATTTGCATTAATGTATTGACCACAGTTTATAAACTATTAACTATAGTAATTATTAAGTGTTACCTGTCATTTTTAATAATTCATCATTTTTGTTCAGTATGAATTCCTAATTTTTTTTATATCACTACACATGCAAGATATGGGATATCTAAACATATGTCTGAAATATAGATTTAATTGATATATATTGAATGTGTCAATTTCCAAACACTCACAAATTTAGCCCAAAGTCGTCTTAACTATTTGCGAGGCTCTGTAGGTGGGGAAAAAAATAATAACTAATATTTGAATACACATGTCATCCTAATTGATCAAAATTATGTCCCACATTTCCTGCTAGATCTTCTTGTGTCTCGATGCTTCACTGTCTATACATTTCTTTCCCCACATCCATTTCTTGCTGACATGTTTGCATTATATTACAGTACATATTTTTGTGTTTGTGTTTTAAATTTCATGTTTGTTCCTCTCAGGATGCTTTACACGCTCCCAGCTCAAATAAAGCTCTCACGGGGTGAAAAACGAGTGTCCTGAGCTGCGGATGGAGAGGATTGCGGTGTGTAAGGCGATGCTGTTCTTTTGCAAGCGTGCTTTGAGTTCCACAATGATCCGTGACATTAATTCCCACATTATTGATGGCCTGTTGGCTCGTCTGGAGTCGGGCAGAAATCGCCAGCTCAGCTCAGCAAAGCGGCCGAATCACATCTGATCATCACGGCCATCAGTTACACGCGTGCTGATATGACACAGACTCCGTCCTGACCCATCCAGCTCAGGTTTTTAATGACTTGTCAGAAGAGACATCTAGATGGATATCAGTGAAGACATTCACATTTTCTGAACTGTTAATATGCATCATTTGAACTCTGTCCTGATCAAATGAGACAGTGTAAAAAAAAGGGATGGTAGCTATTTGAAACTTAACACATTAAATATGAAGTACCAGCTATCCCTTTATTTTACAGTGTCTATGCTTATGGTAATATTACCATACTGTAATATTCACACAGTGGGCCCTATTTTAACTGGCGTAAGTGCTCTTAGGACGTGTCCGAATCCACTTTTTCTAGTTTAATGGCAAAAAAAAAAACAGTCGGCACACCCGGCGCATGGTCCAAAATGGTTGTCCCTCGTCTCTTAATGAGTCATGGGTGTGTTTTGGGCATAATGTGCAATAAATCAATCAGAGTATCATCTCCCTTTCCCTTTAAAAGCCAGTTTTACTCGCATCTACGGAATATAGATACCCTCAATCTGACGAATCAGTTTAAATACATGCGTGCATTGTCAATAATTAGTCAATTTCATTCGCCATTACTGTAAATAGGTAATTCGGATACATGCACTGACTATCCATTATGACATGTAGGCCTTTTTATCTTTATGTACACAATAATAATCTTTTACAGTGTAATCCTTTTATTTTTAATATTTATAGGTGCCTATAGGTGCCCTTTAAATAACACAAAAAATACTGCATTTTCAGTTCCTCAAAATAGCAACGCTCCAACAATGCGCCTGAACACACCTGGTTTTCAGACCTGACGCCCATGGGTGAACAGATGCGCCAGTGCATTTGATGTTTAAACACTGTGGAGCTGGACTTGAAAATGAGAACTGCGTCGGGCTGAAACGAGCAGAAAACACTTGCCTGACACATTGCCTGACACGTCACATTGCGCATTGAGTGCATGATAGGGCCCATTGTATGCAATTACGTTATCACTGTGATATTTAGTTCTCATATTTCGCTCTTAATAGTCTATTTATAAACGCATTAGAAATATTGTTACAATCCCGACAGTAAAAAAACAGTATTCAATCTTCGTCCCTCAGCTATAACGAAATGAGAATAAAACCGCCGGTAGGTGGCAGCAAATCATTGACCTAACGAGTGAGCCACTGAATCATTCAGTCAAACGATTCGTTCAAAACAGCTGATTCATTCAGGGACAAGTAAAACGGGTGAAACACAAGCGGCAACCTCCCCCGGTTTCTCTTGAAGCCAATATGGAAGTGACTTCAACTGCAGTTCATGGACTGGCCACTAGAGACCGGCTCCAGAAGGGAGCAGAATCTCATTGAGCTCCATGTTAAAATGCCCAACTTTACAGCAGAATAACACATGTTTACAGTCTGGGACAAACTGTGGTTTTGGTCTATACGGCTAATTTTGCCCTTCATGACGACTGTGAGGGGGTGAATATTTTTTATAATTCATCTGTTTAAATTATATTAAGCCTTAATGTTCTGCATAATTAAGGGGCGTGGCCACTTTGAGTGACAGGTGGATTGCCGCTGTTGTCACTACTAGCCATTTGTCTGCTGTCTGTTAGCTCCACCCACTCCACCTGTTAGCTCCTCTTTGTCCATTTTAAGTTATCCGGGAGTGACACGTTGCCAAGATGGCTAAAGTTTCAGATCTGAAACTTTAGGCTTCAGAAACCTATAGGTGACGTCACGGACACTACGTCCATATTTTTTTACAGACTATGGTGAAACACACAGACTTAGGCATGCGATCAGCCATACCATTCTAACACCACATTGTTTCACACAGCACAGGTTTGGCGGGGTTAACAGCACGAAAGTGGCACTAACCCTGCTCTAGAGCACGGCTTCATGGTAAAAAGCGGTGCAAAGACAAAAAAGCTGAGGTTGTTTGATAACTGCATGCATGTAGAAGCAACACTGTCAATAACAGTGATGTGACACTAGCTGGAGAAAGTAGCTTGTTACAGGAAAAGCTAGTTGTTTTGAAAATGTCCATGTTTAACCGAAAACAGTGCATAGATGTGCATCCCAGAACAGCTTCTGCTTTAAAGCCCATTAGTTGTTTGCGTGTTGCATCATTTCTGCATATCTCTGCGTGGCGTCTGTGTTCCTGTCTGACTGACCACATGACTGACGGGCGGCGGGCTGCTGTCTGTCTCTCAGGATGAGCACAAACTGAAGTGTTGTCAAAAACATTGAGGGATGTCCATAGAAACACAGAAAAACATTGAGATACGTTGTCAAATTTGTTGCGAGAGAGGAGGAGAGAAACGCTGCAGCTGCCATATTAATGGTCAGCCATGATGCTGAGCAAGTCTGACATCACATCCTGTCACCTTCACCACAGGCAGCCCTTCAGTCACCTGTCAGGCCTGTTTCATGCCAGATGTGTGTCGAGTTTCTGCCGCGTAACCAAACTGCGGCTCTGTAGAGAAGGAGAGATTTCTGAGTTACCATATTGACTACAACTGCCTTCAATTATAAGATGGATGATATAATCAACCTGCAGCATTAAATGACACATCAAAACTGGATTGTAAAGTTTGTAGACAAACTTTGACGTTGGCTTGACAAAGCCAGGTCTGAAAAAGTGTAAAATAAAGTTGAACAGCTTAAAGTTGGTTTTAACATATTGTTAACATGATTTAACACATTGCTAACATATTTTAACCTGCTGCTATATTAATTTAGCATTTGTTGTTAGCATTTTTTAACATGCTACTAACATGATTTCCATGTTGTAACTTATTAGCATGTTGTTATGAATTAGTATGTTTTAACATGGTGCTAGAATGATTTAACATGTTGCTAGCATGTTGTAACATGAATCAGTTTCTAGCATTAATTAGTATTTTGCTAACATGATTTTCCATGTTGCTAACATGTTTTAATAGTTATATGAATTAGTCTGTTGTCAACAATTTAACATGTCGCTAGCTAGATTTAACACACTGCTATCATGAATTAGCATGTTGCTAGCATGATTTAGCATTTTGCTTGCATGTTTTATCATGTTCTTATTATAAAACATGTAGCTAGCATAACATGTTGCTAGTTGCAAGTTAACATGTTCCAATCATGAATTAGCATGTTGCTAACATGTTTTAAAATGTTATCATGCATTATCATGTTGCTAGCATGAATTGGCATGTTTGCATTTGGCTAACGTTTTAGCATTCCTGTAACATGAATTAGCATGTTTGCTAGCATGATTTAACATGTTGCTAACATGTTTTAGCATGCTTCTAAGATGAATTAGCATGTTGCTAAGCCAACATAATTAGACAACATATATTTATAATTTTATGCTGCCTCATAAAGAACTTTAGAGTTAGAGAAACTTTTTTGTCACCAGTGATAGAAGTTTTTCTTAGGTTAAGAGGCTCACTCACTTTATAGAAAAAGTGTGCAGATAAATAGTGCATTTCTTATACAGTGTAAGCTCCTGTAACCTCCGGATGAGTCCAGCTGAACTCAGACAGGCTCAGTCAACACTGTGAGGAGATCGGACCCAGACTTTGAGGTGTGAAAGACTGTCACAGTGTGTTAATGTGAGCCGTGACACGCCGGTCGAGCTCTGCGGGCGCCTCACATGACCTCACAGCGAGACTGAGCCGGACACAGCTGCTCCTGCTGACCGATGGTGTGTTAATGTGTGTGAAGCTCCAGAGAGATCATGGATGGGCAAAGGCTCGTCACAGAAAGACATGGCATTGCTGTCGGCACATGCATACAGTACAGGCATCGGTTTATGAGTGCATTCACTGCATAAAAGCCTTTTAAAGGGTTCAGTAGAAGTTCTGCAGAACAGCATTTTGACTAAAAACAAATATCAGCACAACAGAAGCAAACAAGGACGCTAACAGCAGACTATCTGCAAGACATTTGGAGACACTTTTAAACAAAAAGGCTGAAAACCCATAAATACACTGAGCTGTAATGAGATATACAGTGGGTACGGAAAGTATTCAGACCCCCTTCAATTTTTCACTCTTTGTTATATTACAGCCATTTGCTAAAATCATTTAAGTTATTTTTTTTTCATTAATGTACACACAGCACCCCATATTGACAGAAAAACACAGAATTGTTGACATTTTTTCAGATTTATTAAAAAAGAAAAACTGAAATATCACATGGTCCTAAGTATTCAGACCCTTTGCTGTGACACTCATATATTTAACTCAGGTGCTGTCCATTTCTTCTGATCATCCTTGAGATGGTTCTACACCTTCATTTGAGTCCAGCTGTGTTTGATTATACTGATTGGACTTGATTAGGAAAGCCACACACCTGTCTATATAAGACCTTACAGCTCACAGTGCATGTCAGAGCAAATGAGAATCATGAGGTCAAAGGAACTGCCTGAAGAGCTCAGAGACAGAATTGTGGCAAGGCACAGATCTGGCCATGGTTACAAAAAAATGTAAGATTCCTAAGAGCACTGTGGCCTCCATAATCCTTAAATGGAAGACGTTTGGGACAACCAGAACCCTTCCTAGAGCTGGCTGTCCGGCCAAACTGAGCTATCGGGGGAGAAGAGCCTTGGTGAGAGAGGTAAAGAAGAACCCAAAGATCACTGTGGCTGAGCTCCAGAGATGCAGTCGGGAGAAAGTTGTAAAAAGTCAACCATCACTGCAGCTGATTTTAGCAAATGGCTGCAATATAACAAAGTTTTAAAAATTTAAGGGGGTCTGAATACTTTCTGTACCTACTGTAATTGCTTATAATTTCATTAAAAAATGGGGTCGCTGCCCTGACACTTTTTGAGTACCTTCAGGACACAGTGCCGAAAACACATACTGAGTTTCGCTACGATATGCCAATGCGTTTGTAAAATATAGCAATATGCAAAATCATTGCAGAGTTACAGCTTTGGATCTTTTTTGTCATTTTGTAATTAAAATGATGGCCATGTTTTTTTAAAGGTACACCAATGTCATAATGGATTATGATAGCAAAGACACTGCATGTCAATTTTGAAGACAATCAGACCAACGGTACTGTAGTTACAGCCAATATCATGTTTTGTTCAATTATAGCGCCACCAAGTGGCGCAGTCCCACCGCTTTTTTGTGTATCCTCAGAGAGCGCACATACACAAGCGTGTCAAATTTGGTGAAAATATCTTATTTCGTTTAGGAGTTATAGACATTTATGAGCACATAAAAATTGACACACGACTTTGCATTTTTTTGCCACTTACTATCAAAATGTTGACATTTGGCCATAGACATCCAGTCAACCTGTTATGATTCTGATTTTCCTGCAGTGGTTTTGTCTCGATCGGACTAACGATTTCGAAGATATTTGCGAAAGTTGTTTAAACATTAAATCACAACATTGAACAAACCATAAGGTGAAACCTAGCATGTTTGGTATCGTTGGACTCGGCAAGGATTCAGGAATCTAAGAACTCCTGTGAACTCATAAGTAGACCAAATCCAAAGTTATAAGCATGTGAATATTTCATTTTACCACTAGGTGGCACTGGCTCAATTTCTCAGGCTCCTCCAGGGCATCGTGTCGATGACCCATACTGAGTTTCGTAACAATATGTTAATTCGTTCATAACATACAGCATTTTACTACAAAATTCAAAATGGCGGACACCCAAAATGGCCGATATGGGAAAAATTTTGACATTTGGCCATTAACATATCATCAACCCCCTATGATTCCTATTTTCCTGCAGTGGTTTTGTCTCGATCGGACTAACGGTTTCAAAGATATTTGCGAAAGTTGTTTAAACGCTAAATCACAACGTTGAACAAACCATAAAGCGAAACTTAACATGTTTGGTATTGTTGGTATCATATTTTTCAGTGAAAATAAATCAACCACACCCAAAGTTATAAGCATGTGAATATTTGATTTTACCACTAGGTGGCACTGGCTCAACTTCTCAGTCTCCTTTAGAGCATGGTGCAGATGACCCATACAGAGTTTCGTAACGATATGCTAATTTGTTCATAAAATACAGCATTTTACTACAAAATTCAAAATGGCCGACACCCAAAATGGCCAATATGGGATTGGATATCATTCAGCACAGTATTCCGCCCTGAATCTAATGAGACCACTTTTATGATTTTAGGGCAGCCCGTTCAAAAGTTATAAGCAAAAATATAAAAAGTACAAAAAATCGTATCTCTGGACCAATAGGTGGTGGAAAACGTTTCGTGACGGAAAATGACGTCATATGGTTCAGTTGAATCGTCTTGAGCCAAGGAATCAGAGGGAAAATAATTTTGTTTCTATCTCTTACTGTTCAAAAGTTATTAGCACAAACGTGAGTGCAACTTTAGACAGTTGGTGGCGCTAGAGGGATTGAGTTAGAGACTCCAAACTTTACAAGTGCATTGGGATAAACATAAAAACACAAGGTGAAATGAATTGTGCCCACTGAATGCATCATTTTTGGCATCTGCTTCAATCAATTTATGTAAATCGGGTAATTGGATTAAAAATGCATGCAAATCAGGTACAAAACCATACATGTTCAATGCAATGTGGATTTCACATTTTTCTGAGTGCTGTTTGAACATTTTAATGCACAGCACAAATAAGCAAGAGAGTTCAGGTTTGTGTTACTGTAAATGTCAAGATTCCTGAGCAGAATGACAGGCACTAACTGTAATAACACACTGGATTGGATCAGAGAGCCTGGAGTCAAACACACCCGCTGCTGCTGCCGCTCACAGACAACCAAGAAACTTTAATTGGGTTGTTAATTGATTTTCTTGTCAAGCATTAGTACCATGATGGATGGCTCATTTTCTGCGAGTGCTGAACACACACACACACACACACACCCTATGCTGCTTCTCATCTAATGTCAGATATGGGATATTCCTACTTGAAATTCTCAGGCTTCAGACCTTAAAAGAGTTTGAGTGCCTTGAAAGATGATGCATAAAGAAGCAAATTAGCAGTGGCTTTACAGGTGTTTGATTGGATTGATAGATTGTTTTTGTGGTGTAGACAACATAAAATAAAAATTTACATTTTTTTTTGTTTTTTTTTTACAATTTACATTGTAGTTTTGACAACAGTGTTGGAATTTTGACTCGTTGATGCATTTTATTTGCTTAAAAATCAATGTTAATCATTAGCAGTGAGTTTGGAATTACAGCCTCTTCCTGCTGAAAAATCATACGGTATGTTTTGCATAATATAATTTTATGCATGCATGCATTTTCTTATATGCATTTAATTACACTACCATTCAGCTTCAAGTACCTGGGTGTAAACATCTCCGAGGACCTGACCTGGACTGCTCACATTCAGACACAGGTGAAAAAAGCCAGGCAAAGACTGTACCACCTCCGCCAGCTGAGGAAATTCAGGGTTTCACCAGCTATCCTGAAAACTTTCTATTTAGGGGCGATAGAAAGTGTATTAACTCAGTGCATCACAGCGTGGTATGGGAACAGCACCAGTCATGACCGCAAAGCCCTGCAAAGAGTTTATCCGAGCGTATCTCAGGGTCAGCTCTCCCGTCTCTGCAGAACGTCTACACCAAACGCTGCAAAGGTAGAGCTACTAAACTCATCAAGGACTCTAATCACCCTGCAAACCCTCATTTCACGCTGCTGCCATCTGGTAAGCGCTTCCGAAGCCTGATGGCCAAAACTGAGAGACTCAGGAGGAGCTTCTTCCCCCAGGCCATCAGACTCCTGAACTCAGTCACTTAACATCACGTGACTTCACGTCAGGATAAACATCGATACACTGACATTGCACTGCACTTTCTGTTCTCGTTGCTACTGTGTAACAACCTGTTATAAACCTGTTTGCACATTATACTCTTATACATTTGTTAATACAATTATACATTGTGTTTTTAACTGTGAATTTGCACTGTCCATGGAGCGGACCTGTTTACATTTCACTGCCGGTTGTATATTCTGTATATAACTGTGTGTGTGACAAATAAAACTCTTGAATCTTGAATCAAAAGTTTGGGTTCGGTAAGAGGTCTCTTCTGCTCTCTTCTTAAGTCAGTTTGTCAATTTCAACCTTTTGTCATAATTTCAGCTTTATCTCATGACTTTAAGCATAATTTCGGCGAAGTGTGTCATAATTCTATTTTCATTATTTTGATGTCATTATTAATTATTCTGGCCTCTCCTGCTCACCCAAGGCTGCATTTATTGGATCAAAAATACAGTAAAATAGTGAAATATTATTATAATTTAAATCAGCTGTTTTCTATGTGAATATATAGTAAAGTGTAATTTATTCCTGTGATTATTCTATTACTCCAGTCTTCAGTGTCACATGATTGGATGATAGGATTGTCAAAATTATGACATACAGAAATCATTCTAATATGCTGATCTGAAGAAACATTTCTGATTATTATCAATGTTGAAAACAGCTGTGTTGCTGTTGAATTTGAATTTATTCATTTTAATTTATTTTTAATATAAACTATCACGTTTGATTCATTTAATGCATCCTTGCTGAATAAAAGTATTACAAATCTTACAGACCCCAAACTGTTAAATGCTAGTGTATATCATTGATATTCAATTATATTAATGTTATTTGCACATTTTTACCTTTATTTTATATTCATGTTAAAGTGGTGTTTATGATGTCCTTCTTGAATATGATGCAGACATCACTCAAAGTCAAGGAGGAAATGATTCATAAGGATTCTCCTGGATCCCCGTCTCTAAAGACTGACGCTCTGTTTCGCTGTTCAGTGTCAGTGTCACTTCATCTTATTAGAGAAGATCCCTCCGACCAGAACATACAGCACGGATCTCTTTGAATCATCACTCTGATTCAGAACATATTGGTTTTTCAATATTGTTTATGAGAGCGTAAGCCTGTCCAAATCTGACCTGCCAATGAACTCCTACAGGCGGTTAAACTAATGAAAGCAGGGACGGTTCATAACGCTCCTCAGAGTCTAAACTTCTCAAACTTCTCATTTCTTTTTCCAAGGAAAAGTCACATACTGTCTTCCTCCAAGATTTAAAGGAATATTTCAGCCAAAAATGAACATTTTGAAATCATATACTCAACTTTACACCGAATCAACATTGAGCAGGATATTGACATTTTAGATCTGCTTTACAGCAGAATATGAATTTGTCTCATATTTGATGAAGTTTGCATCATTATTTTTCCTGTTTATTACTGTGAAGCGGCTTTGAAACAATATGTAGCTATTATATAAAGCGCTAAAGAAATAAAGCTGACTTGAGTCATGTCGTTCTACATCTCATTTTGCAAATGCACAGAAGAAATTTATGGAGTTATGGAGGTTTGGATAAACATGAGGATGGGTAAATGATAACAGAATTTTTGGCAGAATTATTACTTTAAAATATAGATGCAAACAGCAATTATCAAGGCCAAGCACAAAGAACACGGCAAGTCATGTCAACATGGCTGGGAGTGTCAGACCAAGTGCAACAATAACCAATAATAGACATTTTAAGATGATTTTAGTCAAAATGGCTGAAAAATCATAAATAAAGTCACTGATGAAATTATTTAATGGTTTATCACTTTCGACCAATAGGGGGCGCTGTGACCAAATTGATGTTGTATGGTCATAGTGAGGTTACAATTACACATGCAAAGTTTGGTGTCAATATGTCAAAGCATTGCAGAGATTAAGCCTCAAGAATCATTTTGGCATCATGCCTCAACTTTGTTACAAAAACGGTTTAGTCTATCAAAATCCATAACTTTATGTTGGCACGGTCTGAAGATATGGAAATATGCCAAAATTGGTGTCTATGTTATCAGCATGACCAAAATAATCTATTAAGACCAGTTTCATTACAGGCTAATTTAATTGAAAGTTATTAGCATTTTTGGTAAAATATAGCAAAATTCAAAATGGACAATATGGGGAAAATAGGTATAGTTCGGCTTGGCATGCTGCACCGAATCTAAAAACACCATTTTTGGCCAAACTGTCCAGACGTTTTTGTATCTCCTGACCACTAGGTGGCACTGTGCCGAAACTGTGCAAGTAGCCTCAGGTCATGGTTGTCATAACACACACCAAGTTTGGTCAGAATACGCTAAAGCGTTGCGAAGATATAGCCTCGCGTTCATTTTGGTGGGCACTTTGTCAAATTCGTTCATGCCTTTATCGAGAATGGTTTGACAAGTCAACTTGAACTCCATAATTTTTGTTGGCATGGTCTGAATATGCTCTTGTCCGATTTTGGTGAAAATCGGAGCAACGGCCTAAGAGGAGGAAAAATTTTTTTTTTAAATGTTTTTGCAGAAAATTCGAAATAGTGTAAAAATGATCATGACAGAAAATGATGTCACTGGATGCAATCGAATCATCTTGATTTGTTTCTAGTCCATTCGGTTCAAAAGTTTCAAACTTTAGACAGGTGGTGGCGCTAGAGGGATTGAGATTGAGAGATTGAGATTCAGACTGTCCTCTATCTGTGTGCCAAATTTCATAACTTTCCTGCAAGTGGTTCTATGGGCTGCCATAGACTCAAGAGCGGAAGAAGAAGAAGAACGCCAACGGATACAATAGATGCCTTCAATACTTGCCTCCTAACGACTGTGTCTCGTTTAACCTTGCGAAAGGATGGATGTTTCTTGTGTGGCTCTTTGACCTTCAGACTCTGGCACAGCTGTGAGACTCCCAGATTACAGTGTCAGACTGCACGGATGTTGTTCATCTGTCCGGGATTATCCCGCTGACGGGTTGATCAGACACAAACAAATAGCAGGGCGCGCATGTACAGGTATGAGGATGCAGCAGTGGTCGGCGCGTGTCTGCTCACCCTCAATCCCTTGCACGTGTCCTGCGGGACTGACAGGTTTCATTAGCACAGGCCTGGGAACAGCTATTACCCTGATAAACCCAGATCACGGCAGAGGAAATTGAATTCGAGAGGACATCAGTTCTTACGGAGAGAGCTCGGACGCCAGTCGAGAAGCTGGATGGATGTCAAAGATATTTCTGCAATCTGCGATAGAGCAGGACACACTGCAGCGCTGCCGAGTCGAGATAAGGACATCCCGGTCCGGGAAAAAAAAACTGAATATCCAGGAAAAACTGCTGATGCGGACAGTTTGTTTTACAGTGTTCCAAGTTAATTGAGCAGCAGCTCGTCTGTTAAGAATACTTTCTGGGAGGGGATTCACTAAGAATGAAATGTTGTCTGTTTGCAGGCGCAGTATGGATGTTTGCCGATAACTAATTGTTCCAGTAATCGGTTATCGTGCCGATTCATCGGCAAAACCAATCAATCGGTCGACCTCTAGGAAAAATTCTGAGATGGCTGGGAGGAAAAAAAATATATATATTCTAATGCTTTTGCGATCTCTCGTTCCCCCAAACGAACACACTTTGCGTTCGTTTGAAAAACCTTTGCATTTCTCAGAGAAACTGCGTTCACTCGCAAAGAACTTAAACGCTATGGAGCCCCTAAAGCAGTGGTCAGGAACCTATGGCTCGCCAGGTCTCTCACCCTTTACAAAAAAAGTATTGATAAAAAAATTAGACACGTCAACAGAGATCTGCTCTCTGCAGAAAAAAAACAGCCAATTACAGTTCCCTTGTTGTAACGCCTACCAAAGTTAATGAAAAGTTTATGATAATAATATTCAAGTTGTACCGGCTGCATGTTCATTGTTCTTCGCGAGTGTCACGAGTCAGTCAACTAACCATTACGTTTCTGTGGTAACAGCTCCTGCACTGGGATTCAAGCAGCTGCAGCTTGTTTAAGGTACCCGAAAACCATTTTTAGAACAGCAGCGAAGTAGGCTATATACACTCACCTAAAGGATTATTAGGAACACCTGTTCAGTTTCTCATTAATGCAATTATCTAATCAACCAATCACATGGCAGTTGCTTCAGTGCATTTAGGGGTGTGGTCCTGGTCAAGACAATCTCCTGAACTCCAAACTGAATGTCAGAATGGGAAAGAAAGGTGATTTAAGCAATTTTGAGCGTGGCATGGTTGTTGGTGCCAGACGGGCCGGTCTGAGTATTTCACAATCTGCTCAGTTACTGGGATTTTCACGCACAACCATTTCTAGGGTTTACAAAGAATGGTGTGAAAAGGGAAAAACATCCAGTATGCGGCAGTCCTGTGGGCGAAAATGCCTTGTTGATGCTAGAGGTCAGAGGAGAATGGGCCGACTGATTCAAGCTGATAGAAGAGCAACTTTGACTGAAATAACCACTCGTTACAACCGAGGTATGCAGCAAAGCATTTGTGAAGCCACAACACGCACAACCTTGAGGCGGATGGGCTACGACAGCAGAAGACCCCACCGGGTACCACTCATCTCCACTACAAATAGGAAAAAGAGGCTACAATTTGCACAAGCTCACCAAAATTGGACAGTTGAAGACTGCGGGATGTTTTCTTGGCACACTTTAGGCCCCTTAGTGCCAATTGGGCATTGTTTAAATGTCACGGTCTACCTGAGCATTGTTTCTGACCATGTCCATCCCTTTATGACCACCATGTACCCATTCTCTGATGGCTACTTCCAGCAGGATAATGCACCATGTCACAAAGCTCGAATCATTTCAAATTGGTTTCTTGATATCAGTATAAATGTGCATCTTTTAAAGTCCCCATGAAGTCAAAATTGAAGTTTTTTTGGCCTTAAAAGTCCCCTGTGGTGAAAATCTAGTGTTTAATGTTGTGTATATGCCTATGCGGTGTTTTAATATGCTTTAAGACAAACCATGTGCAAATTCATGTCAACACCATTGCTGGATATTTTCTTTTTAAAACTGCAGTGAACCAAAGACAGTCTCAAAAACGTGGTTTGAAATCGCTGGTGTTTCTGATGTCACAAACTACCTTGTAACCAATCACGTCAACGTATGGACGGGCTTTAACGTATCATTAACTATGACCGCTCTGAAGCAGGGGAGTCTCAATAGAAGCCAGGTTTTTCTGTTGATATGAACAAAGAAAAGAATCGGGTAGATTTAGCAATATAGCGGGTGAATTATGTATATGATGTAAATTATGATGAACTATATGCCTTTCTCCACTGACGTTCTAAGTTGTTCAAAGCGTTTCTAAGGATAAACGCTATAAAAACGGGAGGAGCTATTTGATATGTCCCGCCCCGTCTTCCTGTATCAGTGGAAATTATATCAACACACTGAATAATGCTGCGCGCTTCAAGGGACTTCAGTGGGACTTTAAATGTGTGATGTATCATCTGCACCATTTGCAAAAAAAAAAATGCTTTATGACAATTATGACAGAGCCTACTAAATTTAAATTATGAGATAAAGAGGTAAAAAGTCATAATATTACATACAAAGTCATAATTTAGACAGAGAAATATTTACCAAAGCATGCTGTGCCGGAAATGCTTCCATAATAAACAAAAATGCAAAAGTATTTGCAAATCCATGTAGCTTTCCTGTAGCTCAAACAATAAGAGCATGGCGCTAGCAACGGCAAGGTCACGGGTTCGATTCCCAGGGAAAGCAAGAACTGACAAAAATTGTAAAAATGTGTACTTTGAATACAATGTAAGTCGCTTTGTGTAAATGTAAGTAATTGCACATTTTCAAGCACTTTCACCACACCCCTGTCTGCTACTGGTCAGTCGAACTGATAACCTCATATGATTGGCTGAATCAGTGGCCGGTTGCATAAACTGCTTAGACTAGTTTTAAAAGTCAGTCACCTAAATTTAAGGTCATTTACATAAGTTAGATACCAATTACTGACTTACAGAGTGATTCTGAACACGAAACGGACACACTACAAACTGTAAATGTACAACCTTCACTTTTAAAGAGTACAATTTAATTTGTTAATGTATAATAGAAAAGGTTTTATGCAATCTGCTATGTGTGGGTTTGAACTTATCTGACCAAACACACAAAAGGAAAAAGGTAAAACCGGGGCAAATTCTTTTGGTCACACATGATTGATTGATTTGTATGTGAAATTGCAGTGTAATGATGTCTGTGATGTTGGACCCTCCATATGTGTGATCTGAACTCCTCAGAACAGATGAGTAATGGCGGTAATTAGCACATTTTCCTGGCAGTAAATCTAGTCTAAATGAGGATGAATGGCTCATTAGTTACCTTTAATTAGCAGTGGACTAATGTGGTAGTAGTAATTGCACTGGTGTGATACTCTGCTCACCGGTGCTCTTTTCAAACAGCTCTCTTCATCATCAGCGAGGAAGATAATAATACAAGGAGAAAATTGAATTATAGCTTGGGAAACGCGGCGACACCCTGAACCCCGGACGACACGGCTGTCTGACGCATGTTGCACACAAATGGCAAGAGCATTCGTGGTTCCCACACTTTCCCACGACCTTTTCAGTCGTTCTTGATTAATGCATTGGAATAGTTTTTGTTAGCGAATCTCCCAAACTTGTCAAGTTCATAAAGTATACGCAAGTATGCACTTTGTAGAATTTTGCCATTTCCATGACTTTTAAAATTCCCTGACATTTCCATGTTTTCCATGATTGTTCTTCAAAATTGGAAACTGTTTTGACTCAGTTTGATTGGATTGCATACATTTTTACTGAATGTTTACTGGAAATAAAATCTTAGCAATATTGAGAGTTTGATGGCATCCAACTTACTGATGGAGTGTGTTGTTTCAGGACATACGACATCCGTCATGTTGGCATCGTCCTTCTGGAGTCTTGGCATCATTTGATGTGACACTCTCACAGGAAACTGTATGATAGAAAAGAAAAAGAGACGATAAGTCTGATTGGCAGGAGTTGGAAAGGTTCACCTGTCAGACAGAATCAGTGTGTCCTGTGGTCAGTGTCAGTCAGGACGGATGGGCGGTCATTCAGACAGCTGAACCAATCACAAGTGTCAGAACAGGCCACGCCCACTGCACCTGATGGACTGAGATTCGTAAAATATGTAATATTGTCACGGATTGGGTTGGGAAAACACACACGAACACAAAGATTATACAGCAGTCTTTCATAAATCCACAGGTTGAAAGTAGCGTAACGCACATCCATACATAAACGACACACAAAAACAATGAACAGAAACTTAAATGAAGGTGACTGACGACACACAGCTGACAGCGATCAAGACTCAAATCAGAGACTGTGACAACAAACAAGGCAGGGGAAAACGGTGCAAATGAAAACAAAGTCCAAACGGAGATTATATATCAAAAGTTTGAAACATTTGGAGACATTTTTAATGTCTCTTCTGTTCACCAAGGCTGCATTTATTTGATCAAAAATACAGTAATATTGTGAAATATTATTACACTTTAAAATAACAGTTTTCTGTTTTAATATAATATATATATATATATATATATATATATATATATATATATATATATATATAGAGAGAGAGAGAGAGAGAGAGAGAGCGTGAGAGAGCGTGAGAGGATGGTGTAATGTCAGAGGTCCATAGTCCCGTATCCCGCTGTGACTGAGTGAAATAGATTCATAACCTCCTGGATCTGATCCGCTGTGAGGACACAATATGAGAGTTTATTAAGAGACTGTGATCCACGAGCTTTATATTTCCCAGAGAGGACAGCAGAGGGTCACTCCGCTTTAATACAGTCTTGAGACAGAAACACACTGATGCCAAACACTCCCGAACCGGTCAGCATGTGTGGGTCATTTTCACCCCAAAATTAAGTGGATTTAAATACAAAATAATTTTTTGCTAAATTGCAATAATGAAAAGTACCAAGAAAAATGTTACAAAAATTAGTTAAATAATTTCCCAATGCAAACAAACTCTTAATGTTCCCAAAATATGTTTTAATTTTATAACGGAGTTGTTTCCATGACACGTGACCTTGTATATATGTTGTTGTGAGCTTCACGGCTACATCATGTTGGATTATAATGAGTTTTGTCAGACTCGAGCCCTTCACAGATAATACAGTGCTGTCCTTTCATAACAGGCTGACCTCACAGACACTACATCTCTCTAATGGAGATTACCTGTCAATAACGTAATACAGTCCTTGAACGCTCAGGCTGAAGGTGAAAGAAAAAAAAACATTCATGTTTCTCAGCAGATGAAAATAAGACGACAGAATTAAAGGATCAAACCTCTCAACCCCTCAGTCATGTTCTCTTGTTCTTGATCCCCGCCTCTTGACTTTCATTTCCTAAGTATCCAGTTCAAAGCCAGCGTCCTTTCATTGCCAAACTGTAAAGTTGATACTGAAATCTCCTGAGCTTTGTAAGAGCAATAAAATGTTCAATGCAGTAAGAGCCGGGGGCTGTGAAAACTTTTGCACAGGATGAAGATGACTAAATTTTTCTTATTTTGTTTAAATATCTTCTTTTTTTTCATTTAGTCCTGCCCTTCGGAAGCAACAGGAGATACTCACATGTTTCCCGGAAGACAAATTAAGTACAATTTACCTTGATCTTCAAATTCAAAAAGTTTTCAATGCGTTGTGTTTCCTTCAGAAGCATCAGTGAATGTCTGAACCTTTTTTAATAGTTGTGTTTGAGTCCCTCAATCGTCCTCAGATCTCAGAATCATACAGTCACTGCTGGAAAGGGTTCAAATATGCAAAAGATGCTGGAAAACTGAAGGATTTGAGGATTTTGGGTCAGTTTAACTGATCAGGACAAACAAGAGACTCAAGAACAACCATCACAAAACACACACACAGCCGAGGATCATCAGGGAACGACACACACGATGGAGAATCAAGGGTGTGTAAACTTTTGAACTTGAAAAATTCTGCTGTTTTTTTGTCTTATGTAAACACCTTTTATGTAAAATATCTTATTCAGGACAGCACTAAACAAAAAATACCATGCATTTTGTATGATCCTCTTAATTTGTTAAAATTATTCACATTTGTGCAGATTCTGCAAGGGGTGTGTAAACTTTTGAGCAAGACTGTATATATATATATATACACACACACACACACACATATATACAGTGGGTATGGAAAGTATTCAGACCCCCTTAAATTTTTCACTCACTTATTTTGCAGCCATTTGCTAAAATCATTTAAGTTCATTTCTTTTCTCATTAATGTACACACCATATTGACAGAAAAACACAGAATTGTTGACATTTTGCAGATTTATTAAAAAAGAAAAACTGAAATATCACATGGCCCTAAGTATTCAGACCCTTTGCTCAGTATTTAGTAGAAGCACCCTTTTGATCTAATACAGCCATGAGTCTTTTTAGGAAAGATGCAACAGGTTTTTCACACCTGGATTTGGGGATCCTCTGCCATTCCTCCTTGCAAATCCTCTCCAGTTCCCGTCAGGTTGGATGGTAAACGTTGGTGGACAGCCATTCTCAGGTCTCTCCAGAGATGCTCAATTGGGTTTAAGTCAGGGCTCTGGCTGAGTCATTCAAGAACAGTCACGTGTTGTGAAGCCACTCCTTTGTTACTTTAGCTGTGTGCTTAGGGTCGTTGTCTTGTTGAAAGGTGAACCTTCAGCCCAGTCTGAGGTCTTGAGCACTCTGGAGAAGGTTTTCGTCTTCATCTTCATGCATTCATCTTTCCCTCGATTGCAACCAGTCGTCCTGTCCCTGCAGCTGAAAAACACCCCCACAGCATGATGCTGCCGCCACCATGCTTCACTGTTGGGACTGTATTGGACAGGTGATGAACAGTGCCTGGTTTTCTCCACACATACCGCTTAGAATTAAGGCCAAAAAGTTCTATCTTGGTCTCATTTCTCACCATCTTGGAGTCCTTCAGGTGTTTTTTAGCAAACTCCATGCAGGCTTTCATGTGTCTTGCACTGAGGAGAGGCTTCCGTCGGGCCACTCTGCCATAAAGCCCTGACTGGTGGAGGGCTGCAGTGATGGTTGATGTCCCAAACGTCTTCCATTTAAGGACTATGGAGCCCACTGTGCTCTTAGGAACCTTAAGTGCAGCAGACATAACGGCTGATATAATGAATATAACGGAATATAACGGCTAATATAATGAATATAACGGCTGATATAGTGAATATATAACGGCTGATATAATGAATATAACAGCTGATATAGTGAATATAACGGCTGATATAGTGAATATATAACGGCTGATATAATGAATATAACGGCTGATATAGTGAATATATAACGGCTGATATAATGAATATAACGGCTAATATAATGAATATAGCGGCTGATATAATGAATATATAACGGCTGATATAATGAATATAACGGCTGATATAGTGAATATATAACGGCTGATATAATGAATATAACGGCTGATATAGTGAATATAACGGCTGATATAATGAACATAAGCGGAACGGCTGATATAATGAATATAACGGCTGATATAATGAACATAACGGAATGGATGATATAATGAATATAACGGCTGATATAATGAATATAATGGCTGATATAATGAATATAATGGCTGATATAATGAACATAACGGAACGGCTGATATAATGAATATAACGGCTGATATAATGAACATAACGGAATGGATGATATAAGGAATATAATGGCTGATATAATGAACATAACGGAATGGATGATATAAGAAATATAATGGCTGATATAATGAATATAACGGCTGATATAATGAACAAAGCGGAACGGCTGATATAATGAATATAACGGCTGATATAATGAACATAACGGAATGGATGATATAATGAATATAACGGCTGATATAATGAATGTAACGGATGATATAATGAATATAATGGCTGATATAATGAACATAACGGAATGGATGATATAATGAATATAACGGCTGATATAATGAACATAACGGAACGGCTGATATAATGAATATAACGGCTGATATAATGAACATAACGGCTGATATAATGAACATAACGGAACGGCTGATATAATGAATATAACGGCTGATATAATGAACATAACGGAATGGATGATATAATGAATATAACAGCTGATATAATGAATATAACGGCTGATAAAGTGAATATAACGGCTGATATAATGAACATAACGGAATGGATGATATAATGAATATAACGGCTGATATAATGAATATAACGGCTGATAAAGTGAATATAACGGCTGATATAATGAACATAACGGAACGGCTGATATAATGAATATAACGGCTGATATAATGAACATAACGGAACGGCTGATATAATGAATATAACGGCTGATATAATGAATATAATGGCTGATATAATGAACATAACGGCTGATATAATGAACATAACGGCTGATATAATGAATATAACGGAACGGCTGATATAATGAATATAACGGCTGATATAATGAACATAACGGAATAGATGATATAATGAATATAACGGCTGATATAATGAATATAACGGCTGATATAATGAACATAACGGAACGGCTGATATAATGAATATAACGGCTGATATAATGAATATAATGGCTGATATAATGAACATAACGGCTGATATAATGAACATAACGGCTGATATAATGAATATAACGGAACGGCTGATATAATGAATATAACGGCTGATATAATGAACATAACGGAATAGATGATATAATGAATATAACGGCTGATATAATGAATATAACGGCTGATATAATGAACATAACGGAATGGATGATATAATGAATATAACGGCTGATATAATGAACATAACAGAACGGCTTATATAATGAACATAACGGAATGGCTGATATAATGAACATAACGGCTGATATAATGAATATAACGGAACGGCTGATATAATGAATATAACGGCTGATATAATGAACATAACGGAATAGATGATATAATGAATATAACGGCTGATATAATGAATATAACGGCTGATATAATGAACATAACGGAATGGATGATATAATGAATATAACGGCTGATATAATGAACATAACAGAACGGCTTATATAATGAACATAACGGAATGGATGATATAATGAATATAACGGCTGATATAATGAACATAACAGAACGGCTTATATAATGAATATAACGGCTGATATAATGAACATAACGGACGGCTGATATAATGAATATAACGGCTAATATAATGAACATAACGGAACGGCTGATATAATGAATATAACGGCTGATATAATGAACATAATGGCTGATATAATGAACATAACGGCTGATATAATGAACATAACGGCTGATATAGTGAATATAACGGCTAATATAATGAACATAACGGAATGGCTGATATAATGAATATAACGGCTGATATAATGAACATAACGGAATGGATGATATAATGAATATAACGGCTGATATAATGAACATAACAGAACGGCTTATATAATGAACATAACGGAATGGATGATATAATGAATATAACGGCTGATATAATGAACATAACAGAACGGCTTATATAATGAATATAACGGCTGATATAATAAACATAACGGACGGCTGATATAATGAATATAACGGCTAATATAATGAACATAACGGAACGGCTGATATAATGAATATAACGGCTGGTATAATGAATATAATGGCTGATATAATGAACATAACGGCTGATATAATGAACATAACGGCTGATATAGTGAATATAACGGCTAATATAATGAACATAACGGAACGGCTGATATAATGAACATAACGGAACGGCTGATATAATGAATATAACGGCTGATATAATGAACATAACGGCTGATATAATGAACATAACGGCTGATATAATGAATATAACGGCTGATATAATGAACGTAAGGGCTGATATAATGAACATAACGGCTGATATAATGAACATAACGGCTGATATAATGAACATAACGGCTGATATAATGAATATAACGGCTGATATAATGAACATAACGGCTGATATAATGAACATAACGGCTGATATAATGAATATAACGGCTGATATAATGAACATAATGATCGCGTTCACTTTACGTTACGTTCAGTCACGTCACATTAAAGCGTCAAAACGGCATTTATCGTTTGAGTTTCGTGATAAAATGGGCCGAATACTTCATATGTTCATGTGGGAACTCGGATTGAAGTGTGATCCGCGCTTAAAACAAGCCGACTGTTAAAGATTGCATTCGTACCGTTCAGTACACACGTGCACCGTACCGGAAGCCCTGAAACAAAACTGTTCAGTACGAATATGTGTGCCGTTACACCCCTAATACATACACACACACACACACACACACACACACACACACACACACAGTACCGGTCAAAAGTTTGGAAACATTAAAACATTTTTTTTTGTGTTTTTGACATATTTTCTTCTGCTCATCAAGCCTGAATTTCTTTGATCAAAATACAGAAAGAACACTAATATTATGGAATATTATTACAATTTAAAATAATGGTTTTCAATTTTAATATACTTCAACATATAATTTATTCCTGTGATCAAAGCTGAATTTATCATCATTACTCCAGTCTTCAGTAATTCAGTCTTCAGTGTCAAGTGATTTATTATTAATGTTGGAAACAGTTGTGCTGCTTAATATTTCTTTATAACCTGTGATACTTTTTCAGTATTCTTTTATGAATAAAAAGTTAAAAAGAACAGCATTTATTCAAAATATTAATCTTTTCAAAATATGAAATCACTTTTTATTAATTTAACACATCCTTGCTGAATAAAAACATTAATTTCTTTAAAAACAAAACAAAGAAACTGACCCCAAACTTTTGAACGGTAGTGTATATTGTTACAAAAGATTTCTATTTTTTTTAAATGCTGTTGTTTTTTAACCTTTTATTTATCAAAGAATCCTGAAAAAAGTCTCAAAGGATTTCTGAAGGATCATGTGTTATTGAGCTCCAGTAGCTCGTCTGTTTGATCGGACCACACGGGCCAGCCTTCGCTCCCCACGTGCATCAATGAGCCTTGGCCGCCCATGACCCTGTGGCCGGTTCTCCACTGTTCCTTCCTTGGAGCACTTTTGATAGATCCTGACCACTGCAGACCGGGAACACCCCACAAGAGCTGCAGTTTTGGAGATGCTCTGACCCAGTCGTCTAGCCATCACAATCTGGCCCTTGTCAAACTCGCTCAAATCCTTACGCTTGCCCATTTTTCCTGCTTCTAGCACATCAACTTTGAGGACAAAATGTTCACTTGCTGCCTAATATATCCCACCCACTAACAGGAGCCGTGAGGAAGAGATCATCAGTGTTATTCATTTCAGCTGTCAGTGGTCATAATGTTATGCCTGATTGGTGTGTATATATATATATATATATTCTGCTAACACGAGGACCTGAGATACACTGATGAGCTTTAAATATTCTCCAGAAAACACTAACAATCCTGTCTCCAGTGATGACTAAAGAGTTCTGTGTTTTACTTTATTCTTCATTGTCACACAGAGACAAAGTGTTAACTGCATAAATCTCCCCTGACGTTCACTTCAAAGGGCGCATGACGGCTTTCGCTGACACGCACCACACAGCAACGCTGAGCCAACAACCTCTCAAGCCATCCGCCTCTCTGGAGACAGACCGAATCCCTCCAAACGCCATTAACAATACAGGGATGTCCGAGAGGAATCGCGCAGGAGAACGAACCCTTGATGAAATGCCCATAAGTATATGAGGAAAATGACCATCATCACTCCTGACACAAAGTTTGACTTGTGAGTCCCACGGGTGTTTCTCTCAAGAGTCCGTCTGTCAAAGGTCATTCATCTCCATCTGCTCGCCTCCTTCCTGTCTCTGGAGTCTTTGTTTACTGCTGCCATGGAAACAGGTGGAGGACGATGTCAGAGGGTCAGTGTGACATCATCGCTGGCTCCTGCTGGTCATTTCAGACCCGTGATTCAAGTTCAACCCTGTGGTGATATCTATCTATCTATCTATCTATCTATCTATCTATCTATCTATCTATCTATCTATCTATCTATCTATCTATCTATCTATCTATCTATCTATCTGTCTGTCTGTCTGTCTGTCTGTCTGTCTGTCTGTCTGTCTGTCTGTCTGTCTGTCTGTCTGTCTATCTATCTATCTATCTATCTATCTATCTATCTATCTATCTACCGTCCAGCCGTCTACCCATCCTTCTATCCATCCATCCATTCCTCCATCCATCCGTCTACCCATCCATCCATCGCACACTACCAGTCAAAAGGTTGGAATAATTATGCATTTTTTTTCAAGATTTATGCATTTCAATTAATAGTAAAATTCCATCAAATTGAATTGACTAATCCGTACATACTATTCATATTATGAATTAAGAATTTTAAATTATTAAAATATTTTGTATAAATCTTAAACTTAAATTTAAACATTTAAATGTATTTTTTATGAATATGAAATCACATAATACTTGTTCCATTAAGATTTATACAAAATGTTTTATTAAGCTTTTTTATTCATTTAAAATTCTTAGTTAATATAAAATTCTTAATAATATAAAAATAATATATAAGAATAATATAAGGATTAGTCAATTCAATTTTACTATTAATTGAAATGTGTAATTCTTGAAAAAGACTTAAAGGCTGAATTTAATTGATCAAAAATAAAGTAAAAATTATGAAATATTCCTCCAGTGTAGATCAGCTGTTCTCTGTGTGAATATACAGTAAAGTGTGATTTATTCCTGTGATCAAAGCTGAGTTTATCATCATTACTCCAGTCTTCAGTGTCACATGATCCTTCACTGATCACTCTCAGATGAGGATCTGATGATCAACACACATTTAGGATTATTATCAGTGATGGAAGCAGTTTTCAGGACTCTTTGATGAGTGGAAAGTTAGTGTGTGTTCTCAGCCATATGGATTCTGGCGTTTATTTATTATGCATGAGCTAAATGCAAAGGATATAAAAACCTGATGTTTTTCATGTTCGATCAAGGCAGATTTGTTTGCTATTGAAATATGATCTGAACTCACATGCTCGTGTCGTGTGATGAGATGTGATGCTTTGATCAGTCTCGCTCTGCCTGAATCTCAGATCGTCTTCCTTCACATGCCCTGCGCGTCAGCGGGAGAGATTTGCTCTCTTTGATTTCCCTGGGATCACGGGGAGATGCTGGTGTTGAAAAGCTTTTAGCAGCCCGTCTCCCTGAAGAACAGACGTGTGTGAAGTGTGTGAGTTCTGCTGTCTCAGGAGCTGAAGGCTTCGGCGGGATTCTCAGAGACGAGCGCCTGCAAAAGACAAAAATGCTCCTTGGTACTTTTGTCTGGTTTGTCTTGTTAAAATATCTAAACATCTGCAAGAGAAGCAAAATAATGTCTGATAATTAATGCATTTTAGTTTTCTTCTTCTTCTTACAGCTCTACACTGTAAAAAAAAAAAAAAAAAAAGGATTTTTTTAAAGTTGTAAATAAAACAGAGTATGGGTAATGCTTCACAAAGGCTCTCATATGTTAACACTAGTTAATGCATTAAATAACAAGAACTAACAATGAGAAATATATTTTACAGCATTTATTAACATTAGTTAGTGTTCATGTTAGTTCAAAATGCATTAAAAAATGTTCACAGACGTCAACATGTTTTAGTAAATGTTGATAATAACCTTAACTAAGATTAGTAAAAACTGGAGTAGAAATAGAATAGAAATATTTTCATTGTTAGTTCATGTTAACTAATGGAATCTTATTGTAAAGTGTTACCAGAGTGTTTTCAAGAAAATACTACTTTATTATACGCATACGCACGCACACACGCTCGCACACACTCACACACACACATACACGCTCGCTCACACTTGCACACTCACTCACACACACACACACACACACACACTCACTCACTCACTCACTCACTCACTCGCTCACACTCACTCACACACACTCACACACACTCACTCACTCACTCACTCACTCACTCACTCACTCACACACACACACACACACACACATACGCTCGCTCACACTCGCACACTCACTCACACACACTCACACTCTCACTCACACACACACTCACTCTCACTCTCACACTCACTCACACACACTCACTCACTCACACTCTCACTCACACACTCTCACACTCACACACACTCCTCACACTCTCACTCACACACTCTCACTCACACACTCACACTCACACACTCACACTCGCTCCCTCACTCACACACACTCACTCACACTCACTCACTCACACACACACACACACACTCTCACACACCTCTCTCACACTCACTCACACTCTCTCACACACACACACACACTCTCACTCGCACACTCGCACACTCACTCTCACACTCACTCACACACACTCACACACTCTCACACACTCGCTCCCTCACTCACTCACACACTCACTCACACACTCTCACTCACACACACACTCACACTCTCACTCGCACTCTCACACTCACTCACACTCACTCACACACACTCTCACACACTCACACTCGCTCCCTCACTCACTCACTCACACACTCACTTACTCACTCACACACTCACACACACACTCACTCACACACACTCACTCACACACACACACACTCACTCGCACACTCGCACACTCACTCACACACTCACTCACACACTCTCACTCACACACTCACACTCGCTCCCTCACTCACTCACACACACACACTCACACACACACTCCTCACTCACTCACTCACACACACACACACTCACTCACTCACTCACTCACTCGCTCGCTCGCTCTCTCTCACTCACACACTCTCACTCACACACACTCGCCTCACACTCACTCTCCACTCACTCACTCACTCACACACTCGCTCGCTCGCTCAC
>JAGHMJ010000029.1:3570381-3630381 GCA_018749465.1 Paracanthobrama guichenoti
AAAACAAAAAAGAACAATTATGTAGGATAAGAACAACACCACACCATAATGCCGGTGTGTGTGAGTTTGTGTGTGTGTGATTCTCCAGCAACTGCAAATGAATCCATTCAGCCCCTCAGCAACCAATAAACCTTATTGGGTTTTATTTGCACACATATAAAATCAGTCTCCAGAGGCATGTGGCTGCAGTTTCCTCTGAATCATCATTACGGTGTGTGTTTGGGGAGACGCAGGCCTGTGAGTGTGTGTGCTGAAAGATGTTTAGTGTGTCCGATCAGCATGAGCTCTGTTTTGCACAACTAAATAGGAACCGTGCATGATCATTTTGTTCAGGAAAAGCAACGTGGAACACACAATATAAGCCTGTATTTTCAGAACAGAGAGTGTGTGAATGCATCATATGCTCAGCATGCAAAATATTGGGAAGGGATGCTTGATTCTGATTGGACATTTGTGGCATTTTGCAGTCAAATATTGAATAGGGTTTTTTTTTGGTTTTTTTTGCAAACATGCTATTTGATCATTGTCAGCCTTTGATTTGAATAACCGACTTTATTATATAAATATCTAATATTAGAAATATATCAATACATACACCGATCAGGCATAGCATTATGACCACTGACAGGTGAAGTGAATAACACTGATGATCTCTTCATCACGGCTCCTGTTAGTGGGTGGGATATATTAGGCAGCAAGTGAACATTTTGTCCTCAAAGTTGATGTGTTAGAAGCAGGAAAAATGGGCAAGCGTAAGGATTTGAGCGAGTTTGACAAGGGCCAAATTGTGATGGCTAGACGACTGGGTCAGAGCATCTCCAAAACTGCAGCTCTTGTGGGGTGTTCCCGGTCTGCAGTGGTCAGGATCTATCAAAAGTGCTCCAAGGAAGGAACAGTGGAGAACCGGCCACAGGGTCATGGGCGGCCAAGGCTCATTGATGCACGTGGGGAGCGAAGGCTGGCCCATGTGGTCCGATCAAACAGACGAGCTACTGGAGCTCAAACTGCTCAAGAAGTTAATGCTGGTTCTGATAGAAAGGTGTCAGAATACACAGAGCATCTCAGTTTGTTGCGTATGGGGCGGCATAGCCGCTGACCAGTCAGGGTGCCCATGCTGACCCCTGTCCACCGCCGAAAGCACCAACAGTGGCACGTGAGCATCAGAACTGGACCACGGAGCAATGGAAGAAGGTGGCCTGGTCTGATGAATCACGTGTTCTTTTACATCACGTGGATGGCCGGGTGCATGTGTGTGGCTTACCTGGGGAACTCATGGCACCAGGATTACAGGATTTACAGGACTTAAAGGATCTGCTGCTAACATCTTGGTGCCAGATACCACAGCACACCTTCAGGGGTCTAGTGGAGTCCATGCCTCGACGGGTCAGGGCTGTTTTGGCAGCAAAAATGGGACCAACACAATATTAGGAAGAAATAATGTTATGCCTGATCGGTGTACATTAAAATGAATACAAATTTTGTAACTTATATTTCATCATTTTTAAAAAATATATATAAAACCAAAGTAAAGAAATGTTTTAAAATTCCCCCGATGTTCAGAGTCATACTATGGCAGAACTGCTTGTTTTAGCGGTGTGTGTTTGACATGCTTTTTTTGTTTACCTCTCTCTCACGCTCTCTAACACAGCGTCCTGTTATCCGCAGAGACAGGTTTTGCTGCGTTCAGTTTAATTAAGGTTGGCCCTCGTTAGACTAATTGAGATGCCATTCTCTTAAGGGTAATAGCGGGTCATGAGCGGTTTCCTCCTGGGTGCTGCATTGCATCTTCAGACAGCAGCAAAAACACGTATTTAGACAGTCAGCAGTAACGTGCAGTGGATTCTGGGATTGGCTTGTTGTTTATTAGCACTGGCCAAATGAACCACTGGAGTATAACTGCAGAGACCGTCAAAAACACTTTAATATGCTTTACTGGATTTTAAAACATTTAAAAATAGCATGCATGAACAAGGAAACTGGTGCAAAATTACGCAATTGAAGATGGAACTTCATAGTGGAGAATTCAATGTGAATGTGCATTAAAACGTGGCATTACATTTTATTTTGGAAAACCCGAAATATTACTGACATATTAACAGAGATAAAGAATGAGACGGTAACATGTTAAAATGCCAATAGTTAAAGTTTATGCAAAATAATTGATATGCCATAATGCACATAGCAAAACAAGAAAGGCACAACAAAGAAAACTCTGTGACTGTATGAATTACGCGACTGTTACATTTTTGAACTATTGAAATGTCTTACCTGTCCAGCAGAAAAAAAGTATCTTTGCGTGCGTTTTGAACCCCTTTGTCCCCATTTTGTCACTGGTGATTGTCATTTGAACCCTTCTGGATCAGCTATCAAATTGATAAGTTTAATTATATCAAGTGTCGTGAGAAAAGACTATAAATCTCCACCTCCAACATCCTCACATGCAATATAGCTTGCTAGCCGGGACACCTTCTTTATGTGTACAGATTTGCATTGCACTTGGTGATGTAAGGCTTGGATGAGCTGCTCGGCCATGGAAACCCATTCCATGAAGCTCTCTACGCACTGTTCTTGAGCTCATCTGAAGGCCACAGAAGTCTGGAGGTCTGGAGCTATTGACTTGATTTTAATCATGTAGAAAATTAACTAAGAATATTAAATGCTTATTATTTACAATTATTACAATAATTGCAATTTAATAATTATTTTATTTTATTTTTAATTAATTGTATTATTATATATATGAATTATATATGAATTTAATTTAAAATAATAAATGTTATTATTTTTGTTATTTTTGTAACAGACAGACAGAAACAGACAGACAGATAGAAACAGACAAATATACAGACAGACAGAAGTAAACAGACAGAAACAGACAGACAGATAGAAACAGACAAATATACAGACAGACAGAAGTAAACAGACAGACAAACAAAAGCAAACAGACAGACAAAAACAAACTAACAAACAAAAACAGACAGACAGAAACATACAGACAGAAACAGAAACAGACAAACAGACAGATACAGACAAAAACACACAGACAGACAGACAGACAGAAGCAAACAGACAGACAAACAAAAACAAACAAACAAACAGACAGACAAACAAAAACAAACAGACAGAAACAAACAGACAAAAACAGACAGAAACACAAATAAACAAAAACAGACAGAAACACAAAAAAACAAATACAGACAGAAACATAAACAAACAAAGACAGAAACAAACAGACAAAAACAGACAGACAAAGACAGAAACAAACAGACAAAAACAGACAGAAACAGACAGACAAATATACAGACAAACAGTCAGAAACACAGACAGAAACAAACAGACAGACAAATAAACACAGAAACAGACAAACTAACAAACAAATAAACAGACAAAACAAACAAACAAAAACAGACAGACAAACAAACAAACAAACAAACAGACAAACAAAAGCAAACAGACAGACAAACAAACAAAAACAAACAGACGGACATACAGACAGACAGAAACAGACAAAAACAGACAGAAACAAACAAAAACAGACAAACAAACAGACAAAGATACAGAAACAAGCAGACAGAAACAAATAGGCAGACAAATATACAGACAAACAGACAGAAACAAACTAAAAACAGACAAATAAACAGACAAAAACAAACAAAAAAACAGACAGAAACACAGACAAACAGACAGACAGAAACAGACAGACAGACAGACAAAAGCAAACAGGCAGACAGACAGACAGAAACAGACAAAAACAAACAAAAAACAAACAAACAAACAAACAAACAAAGATACAGAAACACACAGACAGAAACAAATAGGCAGACAAATATACAGACAAACCGACAGAAACAAACTAACAGACAAATAAACAGACAGAAACAGACAAACAGACAGACAGAAACAGACAGACAGACAAAAGCAAACAGACAGACAGACAAACAGACAGACAGAAACAGACAAATAAACAGACAAACAAACAGACAGACAGACAGACAGACAGACAGACAGACAGACAGACAGACAGACAGACAGACAAACAGACAGAGACAGACACACAAACAGAGACAGACAGACAAACAAACAGACAGAGACAGACAGACAGACAGACAGACAGACAGACAGACAGACAGACAGACAGACAGACAGACAGACAGTTTGTTTCTCACTCTCCTGTCATCTGCCAGCAGGAGTCACTGCCAACACATGTCCTACATGCTGACTATGATACAACTGAGAATGGCAAATTTATAATGATTACAATAAAAACAAATAGCAACAACTGTAATATGTAAAGTAAATCTCTCTGCTCCAAACGGTGTTCATCTATGAGCGTAATGAAAAGCATCCTGGCTTCAGAAACCACCAACACAAAATCACTTAAAGATCATGGAAACAAAAGGGAAGTACAAACACAATGAATCTCCATCATCTAATGGATAATTTAGGCCGTAATAGTTTAACTGGCTTTATCAGAACGGCTCCATTCTCTCTGGAAGCGCAGCATCTCTCCCGGGTCTCATTATCTCAGTCGCTTTTATTTGTACAGCTCCGTCAGGAACACAATCTTTGATCTCACTCACAAACACAAATCCTCTCACGCCCTTCCACATTCTCTGCTAAGATAATTAGTGCTAATTAAAAGGTTTCCAGCGTGACCGTGCGTGTTTCTCTCTCTTGAATGATCCTGCAGGTGTGTGTGTGTGTGTGTGTGTGTGTGTGTGTGTGTGTGTGTGTGTGTGTGTGTGTGTGTGTGTGTGTGTGTGTGTGTGTGTGTGTGTGTGTGTGTGTTTACCGGCACAACTTTTGTTCTTCTGAGATCTTTTATGAACATTGTTCCATTGGAACAAAGCGGTGCAAATCATGCTAAATATAAACCGAGTGATTTTAATGAACCGTCTTGGCCTTGAGATCCGTCACACCCAAAACAAGACATTTAAATATAACTGTCATGAAGCATGAGTCTGATACTTTAATGCTATTTCTTATGAAAACTGATTATAAAATACATTTAAACTTGATAACATGCATTAAACATCCTCTGTGGAATAACTTGCATTATATGTTTATGCTCGCGAGTGCTTGCAGTCAGAAACCTACAAAACACAGCAAGATTCAAGATTCAAGAGTTTTATTTGTCACATACACAGTTATATACAGAATATACAACCGGCGGTGAAATGTAAACAGGTCCGCTCCATGGACAGTGCAAATTCACAGTTAAAAACACAAGGAGGAAATTATAATAGAAATAGGATAAAAAAGTACTATCTATATATATATATATATAATGTCTATATCTGTAGAATTATAAATAATCAAGTCAAGAAAAAAAAAAGGTAACAAATAAGGATAAAGTGGAATAAAATAATTGAAGTAGACTTTGCAGTGAGTAAACTGTAGACTTATAAATATGTGGTTAACAAATGTATAAGAGTATAATGTGCAAACAAGTTTATAACAGGTTGTTACACAGTAACAACGAGAACAGAAAGTGCAGTGCAATGACAGTGTATCGATGTTTATCCTGAAGTGAAGTCACGTGATGTTAAGTGACTGAGTTCAGGAGTCTGATGGCCTGGGGAAGAAGCTCCTCCTGAGTCTCTCAGTTTTGGCCATCAGGCTTGGAAGCGCTACCAGATGGCAGCAGCGTGAAATGAGGGTTTGCAGGGTGATTAGAGTCCTTGATGATCTTGGTAGCTCTACCTTTGCAGCGTTTGGTGTAGACATCCTGCAGAGACGGGAGAGCTGACCCTGAGATACGCTCGGATAAGCGCACGACTCTTTGCAGGGCTTTGCGGTCATGACTGGTGCTGTTCCCATACCACGCTGTGATGCACTGAGTTAAAACACTTTCTATCGCCCCTAAATAGAAAGTTTTCAGGATAGCTGGTGAAACCCTGAATTTCCTCAGCTGGCGCAGGTGGTACAGTCTTTGCCTGGCTTTTTTCACCTGTGTCTGAATGTGAGCAGTCCAGGTCAGGTCCTCTGAGATGTTTACTCCCAGGTACTTGAAGCTGCTCACTCTCTCTACTGGTGACCCGCTGATCATGAGGGGGGAGTATGTCCGTTGCTGTCTCTTCCTGAAGTCCACAATCATTTCTTTGGTCTTGCCAACAGCAGAGCATGCATATTAAAATTATTGAAAAGAAACACAGCAGATCCAAATGAGCAGCTCAGGGCCAAAAAGGTAAGGATGTTTTCCCAAAATAAGAGAGCAGCTGATTTCTCTGGTTGTAGGAATCGAAGCATCTATGCTCTCTGGATGTATATTCATTGATCATAGAGACAATTACAGGTTCCTCAGCCTATCAAACCCTGATTTGTTGTTTAACAGGAAGTGGTGACATCAGTATCTGGACAGGAAAGGATCCAGCATTGAGGATGACACATGGATCAATATTAGGACACTTGAATTTACTCTCCACACGATTTACATTCTGTAAATTGGATGTCACTTCATAAAGGTTAATCAGACACGCGTCAGGCGTCAACAGACACACGCTAATTAAATTGCATCAAAGGTTGCTTTCACTCTCAGTGTGAGAACATACACGCCGTTTGCTTTTAAAATGACTGTCGTGAGTTTCATTAAAGGGTAACGAGCTTGTGTGTGTGGAACTCCTAGTAGAACAGATCGGGGCTAGTTGTCACAAGGGATTTTACCCAAAGCAACTTTGCATTAAAGGTAAGTTTTATCAGTTCTTGCTTTCCCTGCTTTTCCCACACTGCCTCCCTCATTAACAAAAAGCAGCTTACAAAAACGACACATGAAACTGAAAGCATTTACTTGAATACATGTTTCTGGTCTCAAGCTGCGGTCACATTAGCAAAATTTTGCATATATATATATATATATTTGAATGAAGAGTGAAGGTGTCAATCTTCCTATAGGTCGTACATCATTTCTGGCCTTTTTTGTGTTTTACTTTTTTTGCAGTTAATTATTTAAATGTTGACAGATTGCATAAACCTGCATGCGGCTCCCTTTATCAGAAGCATTGATTTGTTTTTTGGGGATATTTCTGTCAGGAACACACAGAGTTCAGTCAGCACGGAAATGGATTTGAGTAAAAACAACACGATCGCTCTCTCTTTCTCTCCCAATCAGCCCTGGGTGGCAGACATTGACTTGACACGAGATTGGCGTCTCCGTTAAGTGACCGGGCATGACTGTGGTCACGTGACGGGAGTTAAGGCTCTCTGACAGTATTGATAGGAGAGAGACTGACGGCCGGCCCCCGCTGGTATTCCACTATCTTAAAAACAGCAAGCTTCATTAGAGCGGGCGAGTCAGATCCCGTCCCGCGAACTGCTGCGGGACTCGGGCACTGTCAACATCATTACACATCACTTCCTGTAGCTGCAGCTGCCTGTGAAGTGCGCTTGATTGTGTAATGATCTCAAAAGTGAGCAGTAAACGAGTCGTCTGATGTGTCAAACAGGGATTAAACGCAATTATGCCTTTGTTTCTAAAGAGACATTTGGTTTATGAGCTTCTGTGGCCCTTGTGATTTGTTGATGCGCTAGGGAGGACACACTGAATGCATGATTACCATAAACAAGCCTATTAAAGTCAATATAACACTGTTTTTTTTTTTTTGTGTGTGTGTGTGTGTAAATGCTCCTATATAAGGAAGGATGCTATATTTAAATCCAAATTATAATGAACACTAAATCCAAACCCCAAAATGTAGCTACAGACTGTTAAAATAAGACTCAGTGTGGAACATCAATCCCAACAGTTGAAATGAGGCTGAAATCAAATAAAGCATTATTAACTGGAAATATTAAATATTAATATTTTTATACTAAAAATACAAAATATTTGTGTATATATACACGCTATATTGCCAAAGGTTTTGAGACGCCTGCCTTTACATGCACATGATCTTTAATGCCATCCCATTCTTAATCCGTAGGGTTTAATATGGAGTCGGCCCACCCTTTGCAGCTCTAACAGCTTCAGCTCTTCTGGGAAGGCTTTCCACAAGGTTTAGGAGTGTGTTTATGGGAATTTTTGACCATTCTTCTAGAAGCGCATTTGTGAGGTCAGGCACTGATGTTGGACGAGAAGGCCTGGCTCGCAGTCTCCGCTCTAATTCATCCCAAAGGTGTTCTATCGGGATGAGGTCAGGACTCTGTGCAGGCCAGACAAGTTCCTCCACACCAAACTCGCTCATCCATGTCTTTATGGACCGACGCTTTGTGCACTGGAGCGCAGTCATGTTGGGACAGGAAGGGGCCGTCCCCAAACTGTTCCCACAAAGTTGGGAGCATGAAATTGTCCAAAATGTCTTGGTATGCTAAAGCATTAAGAGTTCCTTTCACTGGAACTAAGGGGCCAAGCCCAACCCCTGAAAAACAACCCCACCCCATAATCCCCCCTCCACCAAACTTTACACTTGGCACAATGCAGTCAGGCAAGTCCCGTTCTCCTGGCAACCACCAAACCCAGACTCGTCCATGGGATCGTCAGACAGAGAAGTGTGATTGGTCACTCCAGAGAACACGTCTCCACTGCTCTAGAGTCCAATGGCGGCGTGCTTTACTCCACTGGCTTGGATGAGCTGCTCGGCCATGGAAACCCATTCTATGAAGCTCTCTACACACTGTTCTTGAGCTCATCTGAAGGCCACAGAAGTTTCACTGAGCTCCTGAGAGTGACCCCTTCTTAAAATGCAGCGTGATGTGTATTAAACAAAAACAAAAGATCACAATCCAAACATAACAATAATCCAAGGCAATGTTTAACAAACAACACCACACAACGAGTGGCTGAACTGAAGGCGTTAAAAACACAGACAACTAAATTTTCTAGAGAAACAATGAACCAATTACTCAATTTACAAATTTTTATGTTGCTTCATAAAAGTCTATCTTGCAAAATACTATATTGATAAATAGGTCTAAAGTGCATTTTCACCACGTTATTCCACAGGAAAAATGCATGCCTAATGTTTATGTATCAGCAAATGCAATAATGAAGCGTGCTTTAGCAAACACCTCTAATTATAGACAAATGTTGCAATAACCAAGCCTTCAATCCTTTAAAGGTGATGTTCCTTGTAAAGAATGGAATACAAAATAACTTTGTGGCGCTAAATCATGACTATAAATCATTCAGTTGTGTGTAAATAATGGTTGAGCGTTTCTGGCGAGCACCAATAAAGTGACTCTGTACACAACAACAGTTTGGAAGAAGAATAGACTTGCCCTCAACATCTCCTTTGGGAGCGTGTGAACGATTCAATTTAACAAGCAAAAGGCCATACAGAAAACACCATTTTTTTTGCAGAGGGAATTGAATGATTCAGAAGGATGCATTTGAAAGCAAGTCTTGCCTGTTATTTTTAGTGGTGTTTGAAAAGGCAAGCTTACTTTTAAGTATTAAAGGCATGATACTCAACGTGGAGGAAAGTTTAGTGGTTATCTAAATCTAAAAATCTATTTGGGGATAGAAAGACTCAAACCAGAAGCAAGAACCAGAAGATAAGTAAAACTACACCACTAATACCGAAAAATGCCTGAAAATGACGGATCTGAATGCTTAAGACACCAGCGTGAAGTGACTGTAAAGTGATGAGCCATTATGAGAGAAAAGAGATAAATTTTCCTAACGATTCCCTAAAGAGCCGAGCAAATGCAAGCCAATTTAAAGCTCTCGGAGCAAAACATAACCATTAACCCCATATTTAAACTGTCTAACAAATCTTTATTGAACTGCAGCACTCTGATTGCTTTGCCCTGATGACGGGACTAAATTTCATCAGGGCACTGAATTAAAAAAGTCCTGCATTAATAACAACTCTATCTTTACAATCCTTGGACTGCACAATATCAGACCTACTATAATTTGAGAGAGTGGCACTCTTATAATCACTCATAACTACATTCAGCGTCATTTCTGTGCTTGATTAATGATCAAAACCCTTCGTTTTACTTTGAAAAATCATCAGCAGTCTGAATTAAGTGGTTGTCAAAACATTCATTGGGGAGAGATTAAGACTATACGACAGAAAGATGAATAAAGATGATCTGGATTTTCAAAAGTATGTGAAGTTCATGGCATAAACTCTTTAAAATATGTCCAAGAGATTTACACGGCGGTCTACTATTAGGGTGTCAATTGGGTATGGCAGGGTGTGGCGGCTGCCTGGTCAGGTTGTACATTTTTGTTGTATTCGTGACATGAGTTTAACAGCGCAATGTACAACATGATTTTGCAGCGTTGAGAATTTTAGCCAATCACAGGCATTTCTGTTGAAAATAATATCCAATCAGAGATATTGAAGTTACCGCTCAGTATCTCTCAAAACGCTGAATGAGTTTGTTTAGCGAAATGTTACTAAGTTCTACAGATGCAAAAAAATCATCTCATTATAAACAATGAAGCGGAGACACGATGAAAATTAAAGATCAGCTGTTTAAAATGGGAGTCTCCAAACTCGCTGCGCTGAACTGACTGACAGCTTCAGTAATTATACAGGAAGCGCTATTTACTAACTGTCTATTGTGTAGGTAATTTCATCCGCGTTTAAAGAAAATGTTTTGTGATATGGTCTAAAGATAAATTTGCCAATAAGTCCTCTGATGCCGACATCTACTGGTTATAGTGGTCATTATGTTCCTCATAAGCATTTGTTTTCCTACATCGCAAAACTTACTAATCAAAGCTATATGTGGTTCATCTTTGGACGAACCACGCACACATTGTATTTTAAAGGTGCAGTGTGTGATTTTTAGCAGCATCTAGTGGTGAGGTTGTGAACTGCACCCTCAAAGCTCACCCCTTCCTTTCAGAGCACACAGAGAAGCTACGGTGGCCGACACAGGACAAAAATGTTGTCATCTGAAACTGCAAAGAGTAGCTAGCGCTCTGTAGAGAAGTTTGTCCCTTTAGGGCTACTGTAGAAACATGGCGACGTCACTGTAAGGGCCCCGCAGTGAGTGTAGATAGAAACGGCTCATTCTAAGGTAATATAAACATAATGCTTCATTATGTAAGGTCTTTATACTCCACTGAAAACATAGTTATGTGTATTATATTGCATTTCTGTCAAAGGATCCTCATAAATACTACACACTGCACCTTTAAGGGGGACTGTCATGTTGAGGGAGTAAGATATGATGATGTCATCAGAGTCTGCCATACCTTGGCTTTTGGTGAATTAATGTCACTACCAGTGGCGTCAACTATATTTTCACATTTTCAAAAATTAAGTCAGTTCTGTCATGACAAATCTCAGATTGTTTGGCGTGGTAATGGATATGACAATGTTGGTATGTTTGATCTTGGCGGAATAGATCTGTAACGCTGCTGCTATTGGATATTTTATATATTATACTACATGAATTACCTGTAGCAGATGGAGAAGGTGGAGGGTTTCTGAAATTGCTTCAACTGCTACAGCAAATGCTGACCAGTATTGAGCAGTGAGCTCATTGGCTACTGATACAGCAGGAACCAATCAGCTGTGCCCTATAGAGAATAATGTGATTACAAGCAGATTGAGTTAATCTTCAGCCTGCGCCATCTTGAGTTTCACGACAGAACTTCTTATCTTTATAAACCTCCATGGAGTGGAGTTTCTATAGCACATTTGACCTCTTTCCTCGCCATTGACTGAAATTTCCATCATTTTTGAGACAATGCTTCCCCGTCATTGAATAATTTTTTTGTGTTCACTGTTATATAGTAGGGGGGCACTATTACACATCTTCTGAAAGAGTAGAGAATCTCCTGATCAAAACACATGTGAAGAAGAAACAGAAACCAGTGACGGCATGTGTAATCATGTGCATATTAGAGCCTGACCGATTTATCGGCTGATATGAGCCTGTTGCAGATATATCGGCATCTGGATATACCACCGATATGAATGTGTGCCCCGTGTCTCACAGCGAGTGAATATTCACACAAATTAAGTCAAAATGCCAGTCTTGTCAAGTATCTGTCACCTCCAGCATTTTTTGGTCGTTTTCACAAGTTTCATGGCCCACAGAATATCTGAACATGCAATATATCAAAAGTAAGAACACAGCCTCTGTTTTATTCTAGCTTCATGCATTCTTTTTTATCAACACTTTAATGTAGGTAAGTTTCATGAAAAAAAAAAAAAACTACATTTTGAGAAAAAAGCTGAGAAAAATCACGTTTTTGTCAAAGACTAACTTACAGATGGGCTTCAGAACGATGATCAAAACACAGATGGAGTAACAGATGGCGTACATCAACACCCCCAAAGCTTCACAGTCCTGTAGCTCGTACTGGGTCGATATTTCATTAAATAACATTTGTTTTGATTTATATGATGTTCATGATCGCGTTATTTTACATATGCATCTGCTTATAAGAGATCGCTCATCTATGCTGCTTCTTCTTCTCCTCTGTTTTGATCTGGAGATTCTGTACTCGTTCAGGAGATGTGTAATAGCGCCCCCTACCGTATAAAAGAGAAAACATGGAAAGCTGGAAAATCTCGTCAATGACAGGGAAGCTTTTTCTCATAAAAGACGAGATAAAAAAGACAGAAAAAAAAAAAAAAAAAAACATATCGCTCACTGCTCTTGACTGAATAACTTTAATAAGGGTTAATCTATATATTTATACAGTGAAGACTATGAAGTGATATTTTACATTTCATTACTATTTCTGTACCTGAAAATCTAGTTTAGACCTATACATGAAAAACCCGAAAGAACTGTTTTTCATTTGTATGTTTGTTCTGTTGTATTCATGTACAATGTATGTATATTATGCATTTACTGTACTCTATATACAGTACTAGTCAAAAGTTTGGACACCAATGGGAAAGTGTGTCCAGACTTTTGACTGGTACTGTACTATAAACATACACAAAGAATATCAGCCGATATATCGATATCAGACTTTTTTACTCCCTAATATCGGTATCGGCCCCCAAAAACCCATATTGGCCAGCCTCTAGTGCATATGTAAAATAACGTGATCATCAACATTAAACAGCATATAAATCAAAACTGCCTAATGTCACAGAATGAGATGTCGACTCAGGACGAGCTACAGGACTGTGACGCTTTAGGGTGTTGATGGATTCCATCTACTCCTTCTGTGTTTGATCATCGCTCTGAATCTAATCTGGACAAAGTCTTTGACAGAAACGTGATATTCTCACTTTTTGGCTCAAAATGTTGCTTTTTTAATTCAACTTATCAACACTTGATTAAAAAAAAGAATGCATGAAGTGAGAATAAAACATTGTTTAAACAGCAGAGGCTCTGTTCTTTCTTTTGATATATAGCATATTCAGATATTCATACAACAAAATATTCTGGGGGTCATGAAAGTTGAAAACGATCAAAAATGCTGGCAGCGGCTGGGAACTTTTTTCAAAAACACTGGGGGGAAAGAGTTAAATAAAAAAAAAAAAATCAATGATATTGTAAAATTTGCTTCTTTAGTTAAATTCAGGTGACTACCATTTGCCATCAATATAATTGGCTCACCACAATGGATGGATGGATGATGACTAATTCCTACTGTAAACAGAATTTTTGTTAGTTTACACAAATTTACAGAATAGTTGACAATTGTGTCAATCAATAGCATGCATTTATAAAATTAGTGAATTTATCTTGCATTTAACCCGAAACACAAAGTAGTTTTTGTCATCAAAAAGTAGGACTTTGTTTCTTTGTTTGCAATTCCTCATTGTAATTGTCTGGCTAATGCCTTATACCATCTCTTGCTGAAGAGTTCAACGGATTCCAGCATGAAGTGAGAAACATCTCTCTGGATGGACTAATGCCTGGACGTCATTATGAGCACATTCAAAACACATGCATATTCATAAAGAACACCGGGCTTAAAAAAGAACAAATGTCACTGCACACCCAACCCTTCCTGTCACACACAACGGCCATTTTTCAGATGAACGACACCCCAGCCAATGTTAAAATATGACTTTTATCAATAGCTGCGCTCGCGCGAGGATATTAAAGTCCTAGACGGGTGAGGGGGAGCAGGTTGAAGAACCTTCCCATCATCCATCAGGCTCTGGGATGGGCGCCGTCAGGGAGAGAAACTCATTCTAACGGACATCCATCACTCCGTGGCTGCCTGCAGCTCTACTGACCTGATCCTGAACCCTCCGTCTCTCAGGTATGCCAGACGCCTTCTCATCTTCCCTGCTTTTTTTTTCAGAATAAAAGTCTGCTCAGATTTATGAAGAACACAATCCAAACCGTGGTATAAATCATAGCAAGACAAGTCACTCAAACAGACACAAAAACTGCAGTCTTTGAAGGAGGGAAAATCCACAGAATGCTGATTTTGGAGGGAAAATCCACAGAATGCTGATTTTGGAGGGAAAATCCACAGAATGCTGATTTTGGAGGGAAAATCCACAGAATGCTGATTTTGGAGGAAAATCCACAGAATGCTGATTTTGGAGGAAAATCCACAGAATGCTGATTTTGGAGGGAAAATCCACAGAATGCTGATTTTGGAGGGAAAATCCACAGAATGCTGATTTTGGAGGGAAAATCCACAGAATGCTGATTTTGGAGGGAAAATCCACAGAATGCTGATTTTGGAGGGAAAATCCACAGAATGCTATCTAATTAATTTAAACGTGATGAAATGTGTTAAACAAACTTACAATTTTTTTTTTTTAGCACAGCTTAACTGAATTAGCAAAAATATTGAAGAAACAAACACAGATGTGTATAACAGTGTGGTTACTGGATAAAAAAACTAAAACAACGTTCAAAAGAGAAATGCATTCAAACAGGGCCAGTAAACCTGTGTGTGTGTGTGTGTGCACACACACACACACACACACACACCGTAAATCAGCTTTCTGGTCGAACGGTCTGACAGATGAATGTGGCGTTTGAAACGACGGGCTCATCTTCCTGTGGAGAAAGGAAAAGACACCCACACCAACCCCCCCTGAAGAGTCACGGACAAAGTCAAACACACAAGATCATTCTCTGTTACTTGCTTACTCACACCAAACACACACTAACTAAAAGTAAAGAGCTTTTACAACCAAGTAGCGATGTTGCACATTGCATTATATTGTGCACACAGTTTTAGCATTTAAACACTAAGCAGTCCTACACAATCTACTTTTTCAAAATGGTAGCTACTAGACTAACTACTTTAAATTATGAGTAACTTGTAGCTTCACAAGCAGTTTTAAAGCAACTTCCCCGACACTCTAACGTCACTCATAAATAACACGCTATGCATATACACAATGCCATTTTTCTGGATGCTTCCTATGGCATTGATGGGGTGTTTTGGCTAGTTGACACTTGCTGTCTTGCATGAAAATGATAAGTCTGTGGGGTTTTTATGGTCCAGCGGGTGAAAATGGTGCATCTGACATATGATTTGAGAGCTCATTCAACTTTAAGAAGTCTACTGAGAGTTACTGGCTTGAACAAACCTCTAAATAATAGTGATAATGATGTTTGACACACACTCTCATTGACAAGCTCATCTCACCACCTGCTCTACAACAGAAAGAGAGAGTGTAAGTAATATTTGAAGTATTGATGTATGATCTTACTTTGGCTAACCTTCATAAATCTCCGCAGTATCATCCTGGCTCAAGGATCAAAGCTCGTTTTAAAGTTTTATCATTCTCTGTGATGTGAATACAAAATATTACACCACAAAATCTCCAGCTGACAGAGTTTATAATCTTAAACTCATCCAAGAATAAAGTTCTGTCATCATTTACTCAATGTCATTCCAAACCATATGATTTTCTCTTCAATAAAGCACATTAAGTTTGTCTTGTCAAGCTCCAAAGAGCAGCACAAATGCATGATAAAGAGGTACATACAACTCTTGCTCTATATTTGAAGTCTTCTAACGTCTTAACAGAAAAGAGTTGAGGTGCATAAATGATTATCATTTTTATTTGAAACAATTGCTTTTACTTCAAATACTCAACTCTCTTTATTGTACTTGAAGGTTATTTGTGATGTTATGAGGAAGAACTGCATTTTCTCCCTCAGAGAACTTAAATATTAATCTTACACTTGCTGTACTCAGATAAAAAGCACTTTATAATCACACTATAATTAATTATGCCAGCAGAGAGACCGTCATAAGTCTGATATCCACTTCAATTAGGAGAATAAATGACACCATTAGGCCTGTCAGGGTGACCTTGTGCTGGTACAATAACACGAGACGATGAAGCACGTTACACAACAGAGGGAGCAGAAGGGATGAATACGGTCCCATATGACAGAATATAAGGTACAGGGAAAGAAGCTTTTCTGAAGACAATATAAAACTAGTAACGCCAGGTTAAAGTTCAAAGGGTCAGGCTCAGAAATGGGACCGTTCGAGGCAAATGTTTTGTGATTTCTGTGCCTTCATCCGTAAGATTTTACACCAATTAACCTTAATAGCCCAGCAGTTACTTCACCATTTAGAATGACATTATTAGACTTTCATATGAAAGTAAAGGCCAGCTGTGCAGGGCTTCCCTTTCATCTGAGACTCAGAGTCGAAGGCGTCGCTCAAGGGTGACGGAGCAGCCTCGCTTAGCCAGACATCTGATTATTGACTAATTCTGCTGCGATTTGCCATGTATTCTAGCCAAGAACTGCCCAATCAGACAGGACGAGACCAAGTGACCACCAACGTATATTACAAACCTGTTTATTTTATGAGTTGTTTATGGAGATTCTTTTATATAAAATAAAATAAAAGTTAAAATAATTAAATAAAAGTTAGGTAAATGTGTTGGATGGATGGATGGATGGATGTTGTTGACATACTCCTAGTAGGGCTGAACGATTTTGGAAAAGTAATTTAATTGCGAATAATTTTTTTTTTTTTTTGCGATTTAATATGCGATTTTTTTTTTTTAAAGCTCTTTATCTTCTGTATTATTCAACAAAGATGAGCAATAAATCATTGTATAGTAATGGAGGGGATCTTTAGGAACCTCACGATCCCATTCCAAAACAATTCTTCAACTTTTTTCCTTTTTTCCCCTTATTAATTAATCTTAATAAAACTTAAAATCTTTTTTTTTTTTTTAATAAGTACTTTTTAAAATAAATACACAAATTTAATTAAAACAACTGCATGTTAGGAATTTTAAATATATAAACTAATATAGCTTCAAAACAAAGCTAGTAAATAATAAAGAGGAACAAAAAACACATTACAAGCAATGAACAAAGAGTGCGTTCAGTGTTTAAGAGCATGTGAGTGATTCTCATCTTTACTGTTGCTTGATTATTAATGATGATCATAGACCGCGGGAGATTACATTCACACTAATACACAGATCTCTTTTGAAATATAAGATGTGGTTTGTCCTGTCTGTTTAATCCCTTAAGACATTACTGACTGTGTTTACATTAATTGTGCGTCATTAAAACATTTTGAGACGCGCACAGCCGCATGCGCTAGCACTCTTCACAAAGCGCGGCGCAAGCATTTGAAACTGAAAGCCTTCTGTCAGTGATTTTCCCATTTTTAATGTATAAGCACACTGCATTCCAAACGACATAAATGAGGACTTCATAGAGTATTTGTAAGGAAAATACCGGCGGGCGAGAACACGCACTGTAAGCGCAACATCAAGCAAAGTTTCTGAAGCCTTTCCTGAAGCCTGCGAATGTCACTGTAATTCACTTCAACCTTTCCAAACGTTGTGACATATTATTTTATGGCTCGTGTGTGAGTGTGAGTGGAAATGGAAGCAATCAGAATACGGGTGTTTCTAAAACTCACACAGCGCCATTGCGCACCTGCAGTGAAAATCTAAGCTCAGAATCGATCCAGAATCTTTGGAGAGAGGATCTTTTCTCCCACCACTATTGTATAGTCTGACCAACACAATATTAGATCGATTAAACACAAACTGCTCTTTCCTGTAGGCGTAACGTGCCAAGCTGATACTGCTTCCGCGGACTGCTTTGTGCTCGCATATCACGTGACCAGACTGTAATCGCAGCCTTTGCGGTTACAAAATCGTGTTTTACCATATCGCGATATTATCGCAAATGCATTTAATCGTTCAGCCCTAGTTCCTAGCATGAATTAGCACATTGCGAACATGTTTTAAGCAAGCGGCAACCTTATGATCACATTGCTAGCATTTTAACATGTTGATAGCCTGTTTCTGACATGAATTAACACAGCTGACATGTTTTAACATATTGCTAGCATGCCTTAGCATGTTGATAGCATGTTTTTAAAACATGTCTAGTATGTTTTAACATTTAGCTAGCATGATTTAACATGTTTCTAATATGTATTAACACTGCTGTCATGTTTTAACATTTTTACTAGCATTACTTAGCACATCGCTAACATGTTTTTTAACACATGGCTAACATGTTTTAGACATTTTGCTAACATTATTTAACATTAGCAAGTTTCTAGCATTAATTAGCACGTTGTTAACATATAACACGTTTTAACATATTGCTAGCATGACTTAGCATTTTGCTAGCATGTTTTAACACCGGAATAGCATATATTTTGCTAACATGATTTAGCATGATGCTAGCATGGTTTAACAGTGCTAACATGTTTTAACTAGCTAGCTAGCATTTTGCCCTATGCTAGTTATTAAGCTTTGCTAGTGATAGACAGATTAAATACTCTATAAGAGTTACTGTATAGAAGTTTTGACCCCCTCTATGAAAGTCTATGTGAGTTTGGGATTGTTTGGAAGTCCGATATGGGAATTCCCAAAGTCAGATCAGTTAGAAAAGATATAGCAAAACAAAACAGAGTCCGAACAGTCTGAAGGTCTGAGTTTGGTGGTTGTAGCTTGACAACTCTAGGCGTTAGAGTCAGAAATTTTAGTCTCAGAAGAATAACAAGTTCTTTCTCAAGCCAACATAATAAATAAAAGAGTAAATGAGAAGAAATGGTGATTAAAATGGGGGTCAGTAAGTGGCCTGTGGGCGTCTGTGGGTCGTGTCATCTGAGGTCCAGACTGTGAGGTCACGTTTAGCAGGCTGCTGTCTTTCTACTTGCCAAAGAATCAATAGTAAATGGCAGCGTCTTGTTAAATGACAACCTTTAGTCCATCTATCCGCCTCGCTCTCGCTCATCGGCCCCTAGTTTGCCAATACTCTCCGATATCACATTTAACTCTCTCCCGAGCAGAAGTGCTGAAATGGTTTCTGAGTGACCTTGGCCCCGTCCAGTCTGAGCCGTCAATATTCTCTTTCCTCCACACAGAATCGTTTGTCCTTATTACCGCAGGATTTTAAACCGTCATGTTGTGGTTGGTTAATCAATGTTGCTCAAGTGTGTTTGATTATTTGGCAGCACTTACAGGCTTTGTCTTTGTGTTTCTCCTTACAGAAAACTACTATGGAGATACTACAAAATGATTGTGCACTATTTTCTAAGCATTTTGACTTCAGATTTTTACAAGAACACCATAGCAAACTGCACAGCAACACACTAAAACACTCAGAACACCTTAACAACTGCACAGCAACACACTAAAGACGCATAACACCCTAGAAACTGCACAGCAACACACTAAAACACTCAGAACACCCTAACAACTGCACAGCAACACACTAAAGACGCATAACACCCTAGCAACTGCACAGCAACACAGTAAACACGCATAACACCCTAGCAACTGCACAGCAACACACTGAAACACTCAGAACACCCTAGCAACTGCACAGCAACACACTAAAGACGCATAACACCCTAGCAACTGCACAGCAACACACTAAAGATGCATAACACCCTAGCAAATGCACAGCAACACAATAAAAACATTCAAAACACCATAGCAACAGCATAGAAACACACTAAAACACTGCAAGAAGAAACAGCGGCGAGAAGAACATATGTGACAATGTTTACTTTAGTAAACTTGACCAAAACCACACTACGAAAAGCATTAAGGATTCAGATGGCACTGGTGCCCGGGGAATAGAGATAACACCTCGCTAGAGCAGCCAGCCATGGGAAGCGTCTTTCATTAGCTTTCCACCAGTCAAGAGCTTGTACTACTGCTGTATTTTAATACCGCGTAGCATAATTTGCAAGTAGCTTCATTTCCCTTTCTGTCAAAATGGTCCCATACATACAGTAGGCTTCTTCTTTCCCCATTGCTTCATTTTGCGAAATATGTCTGTGTAGGCACGTATGGTTGCAAGTGTCGATGCTCCCCGTGAGTTAACAAATACAGTATATTTTTCTTTAACCATGGAGCAAAAAAAAAAAAAAAAAAAGCGTTAAAAACCCCCCCCCCAAAAACCTGATAGTATTAAATCAATCAAAATTCTTACTAGCGGTTAACGGTTAAACGGTCAATATGAGCCTCCCTACTAGCAACTGCATAGCAACACACTAAAAAGCACTCAGAACACCCTAACAACTGCATAGCAACACACTAAAGAAACTGCACAACAACACACTAAAGATGCATAACACCCTAGCAACTGCACAACAACACACTAAAGAAACTGCACAACAACACACTAAAGATGCATAACACCCTAGCAACTGCACAACACACTAAAGATGCATAACACCCTAGCAACTGCACAACAACACACTAAAGATGCATAACACCCTAGCAACTGCACAACAAACACCCTAGCAACTGCACAACAAACACCCTAGCAACTGCACAACAAACACCCTAGCAACTGCACAACAAACACCCTAGCAACTGCACAACAAACACCCTAGCAACTGCACAACAAACACCCTAGCAACTGCACAACAAACACCCTAGCAACTGCACAACACACTAAAGATGCATAACACCCTAGCAACTGCACAACAACACCCTAGCAACTGCACAACAAACACCCTAGCAACTGCACAACAAACACCCTAGCAACTGCACAACAAACACCCTAGCAACTGCACAACACACTAAAGATCCATAACACCCTAGCAACTGCACAACAACACACTAAAGATGCATAACAGCCTAGCAACTGCACAACAGCACACTAAAGATGCATAACAGCCTAGCAACTGCACAACAGCACACTAAAGATGCATAACACCCTAGCAACTGCACAACAACACACTAAAGATGCATAACACCCTAGCAACTGCACAACAACACACTAAAGATATAGAACACCCTAGCAACTGCACATAAACACACTAAAAGCATTTACCGCACTAAAGCTCTTAATCTACTGCAAACACACAGAGCTTCATGTAACCTCGGCTGAGTCCTTTGTAATGAGGTGCTTGTTCTTCACCTGTGTGCGCAGGAGGGACTGCACAGGTGTGCTTACACTGCCCTAATTAATGAGATGACGCTCATTTAGCAGCAGAACTAGTTAATTAAGATGATTAAGCTCATTTAGGAACATGCTGTTATCATTTCCTTTTCCAGCCAAACACATAAATGAGACCGCTGGGTGATCAGGCGTTCTGCGGGACTGCCACTGATGTATGATGCATTTGATTGACACGTGATGATATACATATTTATTTGTACCAGTGTTTCCCAAACTGGGGTTTGTGCGAATCCCTGGGGGTCAGTGGAGGAACTACCTAAAAAAAGGTAGCTGCAAATCATGTGACCATTAAGCAACATCAGAGAACCATTGAACATGCAAATGAGTTGTTAAAGTCACCATGAAATCAAAATGTACAATTCTTGTTTTTTTTTTTAATGGAATATTGCGGTATTTATTATAGATGATTTATCCATGAACATCATTATTGTTATTAAACTCATGTGCCTCATAATCTTTAATCAGAATAACTTCCCCTCCCTCTTGCAGCAACATCTCTTCTCTCATGACGAGGGTGGGACAACCTGTCACTCACATGAAATCCACCAATAGCAAACCACAGCCATCCAATCAATTCCCCACTGACAAAATCAAGCCCCGCCCTACATTTGTTCTTGTTTGAGAAGCTGTTTCTCACATATATACATCACAATAGGGAAGAAAAAAACTATTGCAACTTCCATTTCATGCCGACTTTAAATGAACAAAATTTAACTTCCAGAAAATATTTTAAGTCAAAGGGGTATGGTTGATAAAGTTTGGGAATCCTTGATTTAAACATATATTCAACATATACACATACGCAAATATACATACAAAATGCAAATATTTATCCAGGTTTTATATACCTCCTTTCAGGCCACCCCCTAAAACACCACTCACGTTTGTATGAGAAGTCAAGAGTGTGTAGTTTGGCATCTGTAATAGAGAAGCAGTATAAAACAATCACAGATTCAGTCTCTTCTGAGCGCAGGTTCACTCAGCTGTCCTGACCTCACTAATTGGTCATCAGCATAAATAACGAGTCAATGAGCTGAACTCTCAGCGTGTCATAAATCAAACACTTCAGGCTGCTCAGGGTTCAGTGTGAAATTAATCACTGTCTCTATTAATGATGTTACCACACACACACACACACACACACACACACCCCTATTAATGACGCTGCTGTGTGTTGGAGACAGGAGCTGTAAATCAGCGCTGATAAGAGAGTCTGCAGCTCCCGCGGTTACACCGCCACTAAATGACCCCTCGCTCTCCTTTACTAATGGTCTGGATGCAGTGCTGCTGTATATTATACATGTGCAATATAATATATGTGGAAAATATGCTGTTTGTGAACTGTGCATATGCTCTAAACTATCATGTAATGATTACTCTCATCTATAATGTTTTGTCCGTAATATACCGTGCATAATTTAAACATTAGCTTGACTGGAATTGACACACAATGAAAATATACTGTTCACAAGTGATATTTCTTTTTCTTCAAATGTCACGTCTAATTTTTTCATCTCAAGCTATTCATTGAGACTCTTAGCTCTGGACAAATGTATTAATTTTTATATATATTTAAAGAAGTTACTTGTTTAGTCACTTAACAAGGGTATATTACAAAATAAAAGAAAACCTAAAAGAAAAATAAACTTAAAGAAATCTTGCAGATTAATACCATGTTTTCTGTATGTGAATAACAAATCTAATTCAATAAATAAATTCATATCTGCATAATAGAAAACAATGTTAAATCTGATTTTTGGATTCAACAAAGAGGTGTGCCTCAAGGCTCAATACTGGGACCACTTGTTTTTTCCATTTATGTATAATTAAACTACCAAACATTCAACTTTATTCTGATGATACTGTCATATATGTATCTAATTCTCTACAAATGAAACTATTTCTTCTGTCTGATTTTAATATTCTACAAAGATTGGCTTTTAGATAATAAACTAGTGCTTAGTCCTATATTAGAGATTTTTGATTCTAGGCAGAAACTTAGATCCAAAACTTGTGGTGTATCATGTAAAGACTGTACTAAAGTTAATAAACATAAATAAAACTTTACGTATGATAGCATTCATCCGTACTTTCAAACGTCAAACTTTACATATGATATGACAATTTGGCCATTTCTAATTATTGGAGTGGACTTGTCCCCCTCAATGTCTCTGGTAGAAAGTGTGACATTTTGTGTTGCACAGAAGAAAGAAAATACAGGTTTGGCCCAACATGAGGGTGAATAGTCATTTTTATGTGAACTATTCCTTTATTTAGTAATTAAAAAAACACATCACAAGAAAATGAGACAGAGAGAGAGAGAGAGAGACACAGGTTGGACGTCTCCGGAAACAAAGAGAGTCGAAACTCATCATGTGGATGCTATAAACTGACGGTCCAATTATTATACTTGACACAAGCACTCATGAGATATTCTGCCGTTTCTCTGGAGTCAAGTTCCAGCCGCGGGACACTGAGATTAATGCCGTGTCTTGCCACAAACCCTGATAATTTGGGTCACATTGTAACAGCAGCGGCAAGAATAATGACTCCCGCTCCAGATGATCAGAACCAGCAAACTGTACGGTGAAGGTTAAACTGTGTAATAGTTTGAAATGAATAGTGTGAGCTCACAGCGCTGACAGAGCGGCATTATTTACAGTCTGAACAACCAACCACACCACAGACCTGGAATATACACAACTGCAGACGCTACAGACCTTCAGTGTTATTAACATAAGTCAAACATCACAATACTACTTCAGATTTAGGGTTAGTGATCTGAACAAGCACGTCACAATAAGCTCTTTTGATTTGAGCCAATAAGCAAACAGAACAACCTAGCAAACATATAGCAATGCATTTTGTTTGCTGCCCGCCTGAACAAAGCCTTAGAGATGGTTTCATACTCCAGTAAACCGCCCGCCTACAGCATTTCATTGAGGTAGATCAAAAGGTTTTGAAACACAAACGGACTGTTATTCTGGTCGTATTAGTTCACGAGTAGATGTTGAGATGTTAGCGAGCCACTGTAAGTATTGACTCTTTTATTGACTCAAAGTCTTGTATGCGTCCAGACATCAGTCTGATGACCTCATCTGTAACAAGACATCACAACTGATTCCAATCGGTTTGAATGGCTTTCCTTAATGTAATTTCATTTATGTCTACTTAATTTAAATGATAGTACAGTTAGATATGCCTATTTAGTTTTACCTTAAAAAAAAAAAAGGTTAAAAAAATTATATATATATACACACACACACACACACACACACACACACACACACACACACTTATATAACGTTTTTTAAATATATAGACTGTATGTGTGTGTATGTGTGTGTGTATATATGTGTGTGTGTGTATATATGTGTGTGTGTGTGTGTGTGTGTGTGTGTGTGTGTGTGTGTGTGTGTGTGTGTGTGTGTGTGTGTGTGTGTGTGTGTGTGTGTGTGTGTGTGTGTGTGTGTGTGTGTGTGGAAAAGATCTTTTAAAATAATAATATAAAATAAATAAATAATCTTTAAAAATATCTAAAAAAATAGATAAAGATATACAAAAATATCTTTATATATAAATATAAATATTTTTATATTTTAGATATTTTTAAATATGTATATATATATATGTATTTATAATATTTTACTTATATAATTAATTATAAGATATATATATATATATATATATATATATATATATATATATATATATATATATATATATATATATATATATATATTGTATCATTAATTATATATTAATTATATAATTAAGATATACAAGTAAAATTATAAATATATTATTTATATTTTATATATAGATATAAAAATATATACATAACATATTAATTTACATATAGAATTAATTAATACACATTTTATTTAAATATTATATAACATTAATAATATATGCAGTAATATTTTATATATATATACACAAACTTTTATGTTAGATGTGATTGTGATGAATCGATTTGACAGCACTAACGTGTGTGTGTGTGTGTGTGTGTGTGTGTGTGTGTGTGTGTGTGTGTGTGTGTGTGTGTGTGTGTGTGTGTGTGTGTGTGCGTGCGTGCGTGCGTGCGTGCGTGCGTGCGTGCGTGCGTGCGTGTGTGTGTGTGTGTGTGTGTGTGTTTCAGGCAGCGAGTTAAGTTTGAGTTTTTATATTGTGTTAAGTTGTGATTATTTTTGAGCACTACACATCAGTAAACTGTAGGTCATTTCAGTAAACACATGAAGACTGAATTACAGAAGAATAGGATTCATCTCAACTGCGTTCCCAGATGTCCCACCTCAATCGTCCCACTCCAAACACACACGCTCAGCTGTAACAGGAAGCAGTTCGGTCCGGCCGGTCAATAGTGTGACACGTAGCATCTGTCATCTGGACAATCAATGGTTCCTCGCAGACATGAGCACGAACGGAGAACCGAATCCTCTCTGGGGAGAATTACATGAAGAACAGCTCAGTTTCTCCCCGCAGAACCGACTAATGCCAGAAATGAATCTACAGTTTCCCTGATGCGCAGATGGAGACGCTTCTACTGTATTTTTTAGCCGTGTCATCAAATAGCAAGACTGTAGATGAGATTCAAAGTGACAGACTTCAGGAGAATATAACCTCTCACATGTTCAGCGTGTAAACTTGAGCGCTCGATATCACGCCAGGGAGCTCGTGAATGTTTGTCATGATTGTGACTTATGGCTGTTTTATTAATTCATGTCTGCTGTTCTCATTTCTACAGCCTCAGAGGAACCTGATGAACCTCCTACAGCGACTATCACATGTCTAAGAGCACAGAGAGAAAGAATTATGACTAAGAGAAGAGAAAATCTGTGCTTCACCACAATGAAGCTAAACAGGCTTAAAACATATTTAAAAACTTTTTCTTTTTTTACACAGACACTTATACCGATATATAAAATATTTTTAGATTTCTATATAGAGAGATTTTTTTAAAATATAGGTTTTATATAGATTTGCTAGTTATTTTACATTTTAATAATATTGCACAATATTAAAAAAATATTTTGTGTATTTTTAATAAAATAAATGCAGCCTTGGAGAGCAGAAGAGTCTTCTAAAAACACAAAAATCTTACAGATCACACACTTTTGAACGAGATATATATATATATATATAAAATATTATATACAGATTGAATACTAATTATATTTAAATACTTATTAAAAAATGATATATGTATTATATTATATATGTACGTGTATATGTAAATATTTTATATATATATATATATATATATATATTTTACTTTTAACAATTATATAGTAATTATATATATAATAGATATATAGATATGTATATATTATATTTATTTAATTTTGTATATATATTTTTTTATTTAAATATATTTTTTAAAGATATATTTTCATATATATATATATATATATATATATATATATAGATAGATAGATAGATATAAAATGTATAAAAACTGAAAAATATGTTTAAAATGTTAATATAATTAATAATATACAAGTAAAATAATATACAAGTATAAGTATTATATCTCTCTCTCTCTCTCTCTCTCTCTCTCTCTCTCTCTCTCTCTATATATATATATATATATATATATATATATATATATATATATATATATATATTTAAATGATTCAATTTAATTTGGAATAAAAACAATTACAAGCTAAATTCAGGTGGCAATTAAACTGAACAAATATTAAGAAGACTTTTATAATAAACAACTATTAACACTGGAAAACACCTTATTTTATCCAGCAGTGGACAGACAGAGACACACACGGCTCATCAGCTCTCTCTCTTCCTGTCACCCTCACTCTCCTTCTTCCTGTCTTTCTTTGTCTCTGTCGCTCTCTTCCTTTACCCTTTTATCATCAAAGACCACATCTGTTCCTTCGCTGCCTCTTAAGTGTGCTTGCGTTACCTTGACCGGCACACTTGCATTGTTAGCGAAGTGAAGGAGTAAAAATAAACAGGCCTGAGAATGAGAGGGCGTACCTTCCTAAACATCAATTGTTTGCGGCAGGGGAAGAGAAAAATCCCACCGTGAGAGTGTCGCCGCGGTCATTTCCGCTAAACGTGTCGGTGTGTTGACAGGATCGGCGTGATGTTAGCTGTAAAAATCGGAGCAGCGCATTCATTGTGCTGATCTTGTGGTGGCCTGATGTCAGTTTCACCTCAGGTTCATCTGGAGGTCTCGGCACTTCCAGGCAGGCAACATGATATCAGACCTGGGCAGAATGAGAGAGGAAGAGAGAAGAACATTAGTGTTTTATCTTTGCATTTTGGCAAACTCTAGTTAGACCTGCCACTTTATAAAGGGCTTCATGCATGTCCACCTCACGGAGTGATTTGCCATTATTAGATGAACAAACTACAAAAACTGTTCAAATATATGCTTGAACAAAACTGCATGAAACACTAAGAACAGAAGTAATTCAATTAACATAAATAATTAAACAATTAAAGGGGGTTTAATGCTATTTCCTGCATTCTGCCTCATTCACACTGTTAAAGAATTGATACTCATGATAAACATGGACAACATTTAAAAAAACGAGTTGGACGAGTTGAAGTATTTCTGTGCCAAATAGACTTCTTTTTTCTTTTTTTAAACTTATTTTGAGTATGGCCCTGTATGACATCATAAAGGGTGGAATTCCTTGTATGGGCACTTCTCCCGGATGAACACACACACCATTGAGCTTCATTCGGGTTACGGGAGCCGTCGGTGGCGCTGGCGTTGTGTTTTTAGACACGAGATCAACAATGTCACTAAAGAAGTGTGTTTCTGCTGTGAGGGAAAGATCACCTTGTTCAGCTTCCCAAATAACCCAGCGTTACGGGAACAGTGGATGCAGTTTGTGTTTCCGGAGTTCTGTGAGTGTGTGTGTTTGTTCCCGGTCATGAGTGGAAACCGCAGGCGGAGAGTGAAACTGATCAAACGTGTGTGTTTTGTTGACAATCGGAGCATAAGTGCATATAATGTGAACAACACCAACGCATAGTGTGTGTGTGTGTCTTTAGCTCCGCCCATTGCACACCTCCATGAGCTCGGCTGTTTTCAGAAAGAATCGGTACAGTGTATCTGTCTTTTATAAATCTGATAAACTAAAGACTCTTGGGAGATATGAAGGATCAACACTACTCTAGAGATACTCAAGATTAACATGAGACTGCACAAACTGTGTGTGTTATGACCCTTTAAGAATTAAATTGCCTTTTCATTGCACGAGTTACACTGTAAACCCTTAGGCTCAAAATAATGAATTGGTTTGAGTAGAGCCAACTTAAACAAAACAGTTCAAGTAAATTAACTTTGAGTATTTTAGAACTTTCTTCTTCTTTTGAGTTCACAAAACTCACACATTTTAAGTAATCTGAATTGTTTTGAGTGTTATGGACTTAATTTAGACTAACTTAAATTTAATTGAAACTGGGGTGGGATTTCTATTTCCCAGCATGCTTTGCCATGAAACTCAAAAGGAGAGTAAATGCTAAAATTAAGTGTAATATAATGTTGTTTTTTTTTTTGTGTGTGTGCAAGATTAAGTGTCTAAAGAAAATGCTTCTAAAGCATGTATTAATCTTACTTTATTTGCAACAATTATGAATCATTTAATATTATTTAATGCACCTGAGCTAACATGAAAGAATTTACAAAGATTAAACATATTTCAACTTTGTATCAGATAACATAATATTTTGAGTTTCTATTTATTAAACCAATCTCCTTTATTGTATTAACTCACATTTTTAATTTCAATTAACTTTAAGTTAAACCAACAATCATTTTTACAGTGTAAATACTGTAAGAAATGTATTGCTCATTGTTAGTTCATGTTAATGCTAACTAACGGGGCTTTGCTGTAAAGAGTTACCAGACGTTAAAGATGAATAACTGCAAGAGCGAAGGAAATGCAGGGTCAGCGTGACAGCTGTGAGTCATCCTCGGACGGAGACGCCAAGAACGTCCCACACATGTGAATGAGTCCTGAAGGAATGTTCTGGGTTTAATACGAGATAAGCTCTACGGACACTGTCAGATACCACGGGAAATAATAGAGACTCGTCCCTCGGTTCGTCAAATTAAAGATCAGTTATTTGACAGTAGGTACAACACTTAAAAATGAGAACACATTTTTTTAAAGTGTACATAAAACAATGATTAGTGGAGTACGTTTTACAAGAAAATATATCTTTCTACTTCAAAATTTCACATTTAATTCAATGTGCTGCTTGCCGTTTCTTGCTGTTGTGAAATTTACTAGCAACTTCTGAATAAAAAGTAAATCCTACGCTAATTTTTTTCATAAGTCGTCGTATTTATTTCTATAGCACTTTAGATTATTGTTTAAGCAGCTTCATAGTAATAAACAGGAAAATAACAGTTAATGTTGCCAAATTCACTAATTATGAATCAAATTCTGCTCAGGGTTCCTACACATTTTCCATTTCAAATTCCATACTTTTTCAGACTCAAATTTCCAAACCTCTCTGTACTTTTTCAGACCATATTTGACATAAATGGTTCATATAGCATTATTTTCAGTTTTATATTTGGTCATCTGTAAATATTTTTATTTCTTCAAGGGTTTTTTATTGATTTTCTCGAAGTGACAACATACAGAGCCCCTAATCACATATACATACAGTCCCCTAAAGGATTATTAGGAACACCATACTAATACTGTGTTTGACCCCCTTTCTCCTTCAGAACTGCCTTAATTCTACGTGGCATTGATTCAACAAGGTGCTGAAAGCATTCTTTAGAAATGTTGGCCCATATTGATAGGATAGCATCTTGCAGTTGATGGAGATTTGTGGGATGCACATCCAGGGCACGAAGCTCCCGTTCCACCACATCCCAAAGATGCTCTATTGGGTTGAGATCTGGTGACTGTGGGGGCCATTTTAGTACAGTGAACTCATTGTCATGTTCAAGAAACCAATTTGAAATGATTCGAGCTTTGTGACATGGTGCATTATCCTGCTGGAAGTAGCCATCAGAGAATGGGCACATGGTGGTCATAAAGGGATGGACATGGTCAGAAACAATGCTCAGGTAGGCCGTGGCATTTAAACGATGCCCAATTGGCACTAAGGGGCCTAAAGTGTGCCAAGAAAACATCCCCCACACCATTACACCACCACCACCAGCCTGCACAGTGGTAACAAGGCATGATGGAGCCATGTTCTCATTCTGTTTACGCCAAATTCTGACTCTACCGTCTGAATGTCTCAACAGAAATCGAGACTCATCAGACCAGGCAACATTTTTCCAGTCTTCAATTGTTTGGTGAGCTCGTGCAAATTGTAGCCTCTTTTTCCTATTTGTAGTGGAGATGAGTGGTACCCGGTGGGGTCTTCTGCTGTTGTAGCCCATCCTCCTCAAAGTTGTGCGTGTTGTGGCTTCACAAATGCTTTGCTGCATACCTCGGTTGTAACGAGTGGTTATTTCAGTCAAAGTTGCTCTTCTATCAGCTTGAATCAGTCGGCCCATTCTCCTCTGACCTCTAGCATCAAAAAGGCATTTTCGCCCACAGGACTGCCGCATACTGGATGTTTTTCCCTTTTCACACCATTCTTTGTAAACCCTAGAAATAGTTGTGCGTGAAAATCTCAGTAACTGAGCAGATTGTATAACCACACCCCTAAATGCATTGAAGCAACTGCCATGTGATTGGTTGATTAGATAATTGCATTAATGAGAAATTGAAAAGGTGTTCCTAATAATTCCTTAGGTGAGTGTATATATATATATATATATATATATATATATATATATATATATATATATATATATATATATAGTGTTAATGACAGCAAATTTTGATTTAGTTTGTCATTTGAATTGTTTTTAGTTTTAGTATACTAAAATCTAATGAGTTTAGTTCAATTGTAATGCATTATTGAGCATTTATTACATAACCGATTTTATACATCAAAACTCATTATGTTGACATTATATAAAAATACATATCAATTCACTTTTTTAAAAACATCTATATAGTTTTTATAATTTTGCATTTCTGTTTTAGTTAGTATATCAGGTTACGCTAAAGCTTCAAATAAGTTAATTTTTTTATTTCAGTTAACATTCATTTAATTTAAAGTAATGAATATGTTTTAATGGTTTTAGTTAACTATTATAACCCTGATACTTTATGGAATATGTCAAATACTGTTCTTAGTCTTTCCTCCTGACTATGAATTAAATTACAGTTTATTGTGTAACCAAACATATATAATGCGTGACTTTTAATCATAAACAAGCTCAAAATACACCAGGACTCTTATTTTGAAATGTCGGTGTCTTAATTTTGCAGTTCAGATGAGGGAGATAAAATATGCATCGTTACAACCGTCTAAATCATATTACTATATAAACATGGTAAAGTAAACACTCATTATTCCTCAGCATTAGTTCATAAGCATGACCTGTCATAAATGTGTGTTATTCACTGATCGAGCCGCTCTGAAGCGCTGTCGCGTGAGCCTGGAGCAGCTCAACAGTGCCGTGTTTTGTTAGATCCGCACCTGTTACACAGGACATCAGTTCTGACGGGATCTCTTCCCTAATCGTCCCTTCCTAATATTAGCGCCTCGTGTTTATTCGTTGATGAAAATGACAGTAGATTTTCATCAAAATCTAAGCAAAACAGCAAAACTCTTTTGGACATTGGTTACCTCTACACTGGACTGTTTCAGGACACTTTCGCCGATCCTCTGTGGCCATCTGAGATTCTTCGCAGCGCCGAGTTGAACAATGGACAGAGCCAGCGGCATAGAAAAAAGAAACACCGTGGGAAACGTGCTGGTATCCGTAACAGACTGAGGAAAAGGGCATTCAGACCTTTCCCGAGCATTCTTCTAGCAAATGTTCAACTTGGATAATAAGATGGGCGATCTTAGAGCCAGGATAAGTTTTCAACGGGACATGAGAGACTGTAATATCTATTGTTTGTCTGAAACTTGGCTGGTCCCGGACACAGCTGTTCGGGAGTTCTCTGTTTTTCGGATGGACAGAACAGCCGAGGCCGGTAAATCCAAAAGCGGTGGAGTGTGTTTCATGATCAACAAGAAATAGTGCGATCCAGGAACATCACCACGCGGTCCTGCTCGCCTCATCTGGAACATTTAACAATCATCTGCCGCCCATTCTATCTGCCGAGAGTTTTCTGCGGTTGTCGCGACCGCCCGTTTACATCCCACCGCAGGCAGACACAGCGCTGGCTTTATCTGGCCTTTTGATGTTGCCAGTGGCGTCATAAACCAACATCCAGCCCAGCGGCATTCATTGTCGTGGCGATTTTAACAAAGCAAACCTAAAGAAAGTCCTGCCAAACTTTCACCAAACGAGGAGCAAACACACTGGATCACTGCTACTCTCCGTTTAAGAACGCCTATAAAGCGCGGTCACTTCCAGCGTTGGCAAATCGGATCATGCCGCCATTTTCCTCACTCCCGAATTCCAGGAACCCCCGGTGAGGCGGGAAGTTAAGCGTTGGTCACCCCATTCAGAGACCGCGCTACAGGCAGCTCTGGGCGATGTGGATTGGGACATGTTCGGCGAGTTCAGCTGACGTAAGCGAGTTAGCGTGGCGCTTTGCTTCATCAACACGCTTACAGAGCAAGCCACGCCAAACAATAACAATAACGTCCTTCTCAAATCAGAAACCGTGGGTGGACAATTCAAATCCTAGCGGCAGTGAACATACGCACTGCTGCTTTACAACGCCGGTCTCCATTCAGGAATATGAATGAATACAGATCGTCCTGCTATGCTCTCAGACGAGCAGTTAAAGCGCAAAACTCCGTTATAAAGACCGAGTGGAGTCTCATTTCCAACTCAACGACTCGTGGCGCATGTGGCAAGGTCTGAGGTCCATCTGCTTTCGTTTGGATCTAAATCCTCTGCAGAGGTGAGCGCTGATCCGTTGCTTGTGAGCAGTTAAATATGCTCGCTTTGACTGTAAACGCGAACGCGACTCGCCATGAAGTGGCGTTAGAGGAAATTACTCAGAGCAGCAACAATCACGTGATCTCTGTCTCAGAGGATGAAGTTCGGAGAGCACTCAAGCGTGTGGGCGTCAGGAAAGCTGCTGGGCGGATGGTATTTCAGGTCGTGTTCTGCGGTCCTGTGCTGATCAGCTCACCGGGTTGTTTACATCTATCTTTAATGAGTCCTCGCTACATCTGTGGTCCCCACCTCCTTCAAAAAATCCACCATCATCCCTGTCCCTAAGAACAGTAAACCCTCTTGCCTAAATGACTATCGTCCAGTGGCTCTCACGTCTATAGTCATGAAGGTCTTTGAGACTCATTAAAAACACCATTTGCGCCTTCATTCCTGACACTTTGGACCCTCTTCAGTTTGCCTATCGTCCCAATAGATCGACTGAAGATGCCATCTCTCATGTCCTCCACTCCTCCCTCACTCACATCGACAGCAAAAGTGGGAACTACGAAGACTGCTATTTATTGACTATAGCTCAGCCTTTAACACCATAGTTCCCACCAAGCTAACCTCCAAACTCCTGGATCTCGGCCTGAATCCTTCTCTCTGCCACTGGATTGAGGACTTCCTCACTGGCAGGCCTCAGGTGGTGAGAATAGGCCAGTCCACCTCCACCTCCATCTCCTGAGTGTGGGAGCTCCACAGGGCTGTGTCCTGAGCCCCTGCTCTACTCTCTCTACACGCATGACTGTTTGTCCCACACAGCTCCACCTCTATCATCAAATTTGCTGATGATACTGTTGTCCTGGGCCTCATTTCCAACAACAATGAGACGGCATACTTGGACGAGGTGGAGCATCTAACATCATGGTGCCAGGACAACTGTCTCTCTCTGAATGTTGGCAAGACCAGACATACTCCCCCTCATGATCAGCGGGTCACCAGTAGAGAGAGTGAGCAGCTTCAAGTACCTGGGAGTAAACATCTCCGAGGACCTGACCTGGACTGCTCACATTCAGACACAGGTGAAAAAAAGCCAGGCAAAGACTGTACCACCTGCGCCAGCTGAGGAAATTCAGGGTTTCACCAGCTATCCTGAAAACTTTCTATTTAGGGGCGATAGAAAGTGTTTTAACTCAGTGCATCACAGCGTGGTATGGGAACAGCACCAGTCATGACCGCAAAGCCCTGCAAAGAGTCGTGCGCTTATCCGAGCGTATCTCAGGGTCAGCTCTCCCGTCTCTGCAGGACGCTCTACACCAAACGCTGCAAAGGTAGAGCTACCAAGATCATCAAGGACTCTAATCACCCTGCAAACCCTCATTTCACGCTGCTACCATCTGGTAGCGCTTCCGAAGCCTGATGGCCAAAACTGAGAGACTCAGGAGGAGCTTCTTCCCCAGGCCATCAGACTCCTGAACTCAGTTAACATCACGTGACTTCACGCCAGGATAAACATCGATACACTGACATTGCACTGCACTTTCTGTTCTCATTGTTACTGTGTAACAACCTGTCATAAACCTGTTTGCACATTATACTCTTTATACATTTGTTAACCACATATTTATAAGTCTACAGTTTACTCACTGCAAAGTCTACTTCAATTATTTTATTCCACTTTATCCTTATTTGTTACCTTTTTTTCTCTTGACTTGATTATTTATAATTCTACAGATATAGACATATATATATATATATATATATATAGAAGTACTTTTATATCCTATTTCTATTATAATTTCTTCCTTGTGTTTTTAACTGTGAATTTGCACTGTCCATGGAGCGGACCTGTTTACATTTCACTGCCGGTTGTATATTCTGTATATAACTGTGTATGTGACAAATAAAACTCTTGAATCTTGAATCTTGAATCATAGTTTTTCTCATCCAAAACTGTTTTTTTATTTAGTTATCATCTTGTTTTCAAAAAGGTTGTTGACAAAAATTATGATGACGATTATTTGTCAACGATTTAAACAAAAAAAATGATACAGACTTTTGCATGCTCGGGAGAAACTTTTTCGTGCCTTTGAGAGATGTAGAAGATTTTATTAATTAATTTATTATAATATAAGATATATTTGTGAACACTATTATAAACTGTGTGCTGACAATAGGATAGTCCTTCAACCAATCAGACCACAAGAGGCGTGATCAACGGGCATAGTTCAAATGACTCTGTACGCAATTGGATAATCCTTCAACCAATCAGAGCACAAGAGGCGTGATCAATGGGCATAGTTCAAATGACTCTGTATGCAACTGGATAGTCCTTCAACCAATCAGAGCACAAGAGGCGTGATCAATGGGCATAGTTCAAATGACTCTGTACGCAATTGGATAGTCCTTTAACCAATCAGACCACAAGAGGCGTGATCAACAAGCATAGTTCAAATGACTCTGTACGCAATTGGATAGTCCTTCAACCAATCAGACCACAAGAGGCATGATCAACGAGCATAGTTCAAATGACTCTGTACGCAATTGGATAGTCCTTCAACCAATCAGAGCACAAGAGGCGTGATCAACGGGCATCGATCCATCCTTCTCTATCCGTCATTGTGTTAAACCTGCCAATAGTGCGCCAGGTGGATAAGCCAGTCTGTGATTGGTTCGCCGGCAGATCGGGCTGGCTTTACCCAGTCTAGCAATAGGTGGCTCAGCAAGCGAAACTCTACATTGTCCTATATGCCAAGTTTAATGGTTTCTCGTGTGCACACAAAGGTCTGTATATCTTTTATTTTTGCGAAGGTCCTTTTAGAGGCTCTGTAATATGATGCTAACAATATCGTAAAATAATAAAAAAATAGATAAAAAATATTTATTGCTATTACATTTTCTTAAGTCTCCAGCCATTGGCAAGTGTGGCAAAAAGTTAGTTTAAGGCCCCATTTTAAAAACATTGAATTAACACAAAAACCTTTAATATCTCTGACCTGATCAAACAGAAACTACTAAACAAACAGAAACAGCTGTGATATTTAGCAATACTTTCTAAAACAAACAAACAAAAATATTATAATATTATATCCCCAGGGCATCGTTTTTCTCTTATACGGCATCATTTCAGCAACCGGTGCCCTGCGCTCTGAGCCTTAAACAACTCACGCAATTCATTACGGAGGATTTGTCGAGAGTCTGATGGCAGTCGGCCATGTTAACGCTTTCCTTAGGGTAACAGCTGCAACACAACAGATGTGCTTCTCACATACACATGTGCACATCATAAACACTCACAGAAACCTCTGTTTAGTCATCCATTCTGAGTGACAGTTTCTCTCCAAAAACAGCTGTTGATTAGAGAGTTTAATACCTTACAGTAACAGTTGTGCGTATGAGGGTTTCGTATCATGAGCAAAGCGGATCTAGAGAAGCGTTCGGATAATTGTAAAGTATTACATGCATATATCTTTTATATATTGCACAATCCCAGAATGCACTGCAACAAGCTCAAAGAGGGAAAAAAATATGAGAAGAATGAATTCAAATTGAACTATTTTACCCAACATTTGTTTATGCTTAATAGAAGAACATGCTTGATCTGAAATGCTGAACAGATAATTCATGCGTTCATGACCTCAAGGCTTGATTATTGTAATGGTCTACTGGGTGGTTGCCCTGCTCGCTTAATAAACAAACTCCAGCAGGTCCAAAACGCAGCAGCTCGAGCTCTTACTAGAACCGGGAAGTATGACGATAGCCCGGTTCTGTCAACACTGCCCTGGCTCCCTATTAAACATTGTATAAATTTTAAAATCTTGCTTATTACTTACAAAGCACTAAATGGTTTAGCTCCCCAGTACTTGAGCGAGCTCTTAACGCATTATACTCCATCACGTCTATTGTGGTCTCAAAACTCTGGCCAGTTGATAATACCTAGAATATCAAAATCAACTGCAGGCGGTCGATCCTTTTCCTATTTAGCGCCTAAACTCTGGAGCAGTCTTCCTAGCATTGTTCTGGAAGCAGACACACTCTGTCAGTTTAAATCTAGACTAAAAACGCATCTCTTTACTATGGCTTACACATAAAACATTATCAGTCTCTATTATTCAAATCAGTAAATGATTGTTAGGCTGCATTAACTAGGTCTGCTGGAACCAGGAACACTTCCCATAACACCTGATGCACTCGTTACATCATAAGAAGAATGGCATCTAAGCTAATGTTAGTCTCTCTGTTTATCCCGAGGTTTACTGCAGTCAGCCGGATCTGGGCCGTATCCAGATGAGATGGTGGACCAGCGCCTGGACATGACCAACTCATCCCTGAAATGTCTGCAGAGAGCATGTCAAATAAACTCCCCCCGTAAATGCAGCATCGACACGACATCCTCATTAAACCCGTCTTCAGCGTGACGACTCCAATCTTTCGAATAATCTTACGAATATCTATTTGCCTAATATGAATTAAGACCTGCAGTGTTGGCAGAATTATAATCATACACTGTTTGTTCATCGGCCAGAGGAGAACTGGCACCTCGACTGAGCCTGGTTTCTCCCAAGGTTTTTTTCTCCATTCTGACCCTGAAGGAGTTTTGGTTCCTTGCCACCGTTGCCTCTGGCTTTTGGCTTGCTCAGTTGGGGACACCTAAATTGTATCTATATTACCGCTCTGACGCTATATGATCATTGAAATCAGCCGGATAACATCACCGTTTCACCAGAACGGCTGTACAGCCGAATCAAATTCTGTTGCATTATTTTCCTGTTAACACTGTGAAGCTGCTTTGAAACAATTGGACTTGAATAAAGCGCTGTATAAATAAAGGTGACTTGATTTGATTTGATCTACATGCTTATGTCACATCTTCATTTTGATAAAATAATATCAATTCTTAAATTGTCTGTTTTCTTTTGAACAAAATGTCACTAAACATTTGTAGCTAGCCTCCCATACAAATAGCTTTGTTACTTTAGATATGAAATTCTGTACATTTTATTACAAAATTCAAACAATAAATCCTACCGTTTTGGCGCCCCTTTTTTAGTGACGTGACCTCATTTCAAGCAGCACGTGAACGGATAATTTATTCTGCTTTCCTGCTAGTTATAGCATGAAATAAACATGAATGAACACCAGATGTAATGTTGAAAGATGCATTACAACTGAAATGTATGGTGTCTCATGTAATTACTCAATCAGTGTTTCAACTGCGGAAAGACGTCAATAACACAGCTGATAAACAATATGCCACATTTACCTCATGAAATGTCCATAAACTTGTTAGTTAAAGCCGTAGTCCATAACTTTTTGCGCTCTAGCGGTTAATAAACAGAACTGCACGCGTCCTGCGGAAGAACATTGCAACCGGAGCTACTTCTCTCTGTTTATGTGTATGGCGAGTCACGCAGAGCCTGTGCTCCTCCGCAGCGGTTCCTACCAGACCGCTCTGAAATAGTCCCAATATAAACACTTATTATAAGTGTGCCATAATGATTCAGGGTAAGACAAAAACACGGTTTGGAAAATGGATTCATGTTGTACAGTCTCATTATAAAATCTTTGTAAATCTTAAGTTACGGACAGAGGCTTTAACAAGAAAAAAAAAAAAAAGACTTGTTTGCTAAACATATGCATTATATTAGAAGAGCCTAAATTCATTGTATTTTTACTTAAGCTGTTAGTGATGAATGCTGTCTAAATTATTTAATGTACCTTAGCATATGTTTGAATAAATGTCATGAAAACAAGTTTTTTTTTGACAGCCACCATTTAAATGTTTATATTTCCCCAAAAACTGGGGTAAAACAACTAAAAAGTTGACATAAAAACTGCCTTAAGTGCAATTTAAATGAATAAATTGCATTTTTTCCCCCCCTAGAAATAAATGGCGATTTGACCGTTGGCAAAGTTGTGACCGAGCCACAATACATCGCAAAAGAGGACACTATACAACACGCCGACAGAGACAGAGGTTACTTTTGATATGAAACAAAGTTTCAACTTTAAAATCTTGTTATCTTTAAAAGAAATTGAAACAATAAATACCGTTTTGTGGCTCTTTAATGTGTTGTGACAGTCTAGATCGCTGTAGCGCCTCAGTCCAAGCGGCTTGGGAAATCTTAAGAATCGGCTGGTTTGGGGGAGAGAGAAAAGAAATCACACCTTCCTACTAGTTCATTTATAGCATCAAATAAACAAATAGCGTTGAAAGCCATCAGCCATCACACTAATTTTCACGAAAAGCCATGAAAGCCATCACACTATTTTTCAAGTTCAAGTCCACAGATCTCAAACTCATTAAAAAACTCATTAGAAAACTCATTGCTTTATCGGACAAAATGGCAGATTCGGTGTTATGATTGGTCATATCGCCTGTCAATCAAACTCCCGAAGGGTGACTGACAGAGGTGCAGTGTGTAATGTTTATGAGGATCTATTGGACCGAAATGCAGTATAACACACATAACTATGTTTTCAGTGGAGTATAAAGACCCTACATAATGAGCTGTTATGATTTTATTACATTAGAATGAGCCGTTTCTATCGACACACAGCGCAGGTCCCTTTACTGTATGTTCACACCACCGCCTGGCAGGAGCGTCAAAATTCGCTCTGAGGCCGCTGTAGAAAGATTTGTGGACGCACTGATGCTCTGACGTACATCGAATGCTTGGTCTTGTTTTAAACTTTATTTAAAGGGGCCGGAAAAAAAGCATTGAACCAGGAGGTATTTGTGCAGACTGACCAGGGTATAAGTTAACCTCATGAAATCTTTTAAATGTGAAAGAAATTGATCGATGGAAAGGAGGAGACGTTTACAGGAGACGTTTGCTAGCCTTGGTCTTTAATTTACATTAACATTGATTTGTGTGCAGCCTACATTACAATAACTGTCCTGGTTGAAGTGCAGCATTAATGCAGCATGGTTGCAATTCACAACCTCACCGCTAGATGCCGCTAAAATTTACACACTGCACCTTTAAGAGCTTGTGAATCAGAATTGAATTGATTCGTGAAGTGCCTTCTATAGACCATGCGGCTCATTGGTTTGGCACAGATTTAAAGGGATAGTTCACCAAAAAATGTAACTTTTGTCATCATTTACTCGCCCTCATGTTGTTCCAAACCTCTTCTGCTGAACAAAACAAGAAGATATTTCAGATATTTTGGTTATGGCTAACCAAACAGTTATTGGACCCCAATGACTTCCACAGTATCGAAAAACATACAGTCAACCCATCAACTGTTTGGTTACCGACATTCTTCAAAATATCTTCTTTTGTGTTCAGCAGAAGAAATAATTCATACAGTGCATGTGTATTAGATAGCAAGAAATGTTCTCATTTAAACTGTTAAACAGCCACATACACTCACCTAAAGGATTATTAGGAACACCTGTTCAATTTCTCATGAATGCAATTATCTAATCAACCAATCACATGGCAGTTGCTTCAATGCATTTAGGGGTGTGGTCCTGGTCAAGACAATCTCCAAACTGAATGTCAGAATGGGAAAGAAAGGTGATTTAAGCAATTTTGAGCGTGGCATGGTTGTTGGTGCCAGACGGGCTGGTCTGAGTATTTCACAATCTGCTCAGTTACTGGGATTTTCACGCACAACCATTTCTAGGGTTTACAAAGAATGGTGTGAAAAGGGAAAAACATCCAGTATGCGGCAGTCCTGTGGGCGAAAATGCCTTGTTGATGCTAGAGGTCAGAGGAGAATGGGCCGACTGATTCAAGCTGATAGAAGAGCAACTTTGACTGAAATAACCACTCGTTACAACCGAGGTATGCAGCAAAGCATTTGTGAAGCCACAACACGTACAACCTTGAGGCGGATGGGCTACAACAGCAGAAGACCCCACCGGGTACCACTCATCTCCACTACAAGCAGGAAAAAGAGGCTACAATTTGCACGAGCTCACCAAAATTGTACAGTTGAAGACTGGAAAAATGTTGCCTGGTCTGATGAGTCTCGATTTCTGTTGAGACATTCAGATGGTAGAGTCAGAATTTGGCGTAAACAGAATGAGAACATGGATCCATCATGCCTTGTTACCACTGTGCAGGCTGGTGGTGGTGGTGTAATGGTGTGGGGGATGTTTTCTTGGCACACTTTAGGCCCCTTAGTGCCAATTGGGCATCGTTTAAATGCCACGGCCTACCTGAGCATTGTTTCTGACCATGTCCATCCCTTTATGACCACCATGTACCCATTCTCTGATGGCTACTTCCAGCAGGATAATGCACCATGTCACAAAGCTCGAATCATTTCAAATTGGTTTCTTGAACATGACAATGAGTTCACTGTACTAAAATGGCCCCCACAGTCACCAGATCTCAACCCAATAGAGCATCTTTGGGATGTGGTGGAACGGGAGCTTCGTGCCCTGGATGTGCATCCCACAAATCTCCATCAACTGCAAGATGCTATCCTATCAATATGGGCCAACATTTCTAAAGAATGCTTTCAGCACCTTGTTGAATCAATGCCACGTAGAATTAAGGCAGTTCTGAAGGAGAAAGGGGGTCAAACACAGTATTAGTATGGTGCTCCTAATAATCCTTTAGGGGAGTGTAAGTAGTTCAGACCAGATTTTTTGCTCTATAATCATTTTTCCTGAATCTTTTCCCTACTGTACCTTTAAGACATGCACATGCAACCTCAGCTAACTTCCAGTATAGTTTATTGGCATTCTTCATGAAAGCAAAATGACATCGACATTATATTTTGTGATGTTTTATCCCCACCTAAAATAGAAACGATCTGCACACCTGGACAGATGTTAACTCTGAATAAACAGTCAGAGATGTGTGTTGGGGTGAGATTTCAGTCCTGAACACATCTGGGATCACATGAGTTACTGCTGCTTATGCACACATGACATCTCAGATAAACAACGATAAGCTTCAAAGAGGATATTCACAACGGACTCGCAATTTATGACCCACAATAAACTTCCCTCTTATCTCTTCACTGAGTCAACTGATTATTTTTCCTGAGAAGGGCTGGGAATGGAGATCCGCTTCTACTTTTAGAAAATCCCTGGAACCAGTTTCATGACGACTCTCGTACAGCTTCCTAAGAACAAATGCATACAGCGTGACGTGTGCCGTGTAATTCATGTCACGCACAAAACAACGGACAACAAATAGAGATCGGTCAGTTTTGACTACACACGCTACACCAAACATGAGCACTGGAAGAACCGAAGGCGTTCGGATGGATGAATTATTGAGGGGAAAAAAAGCCTGAAGGCCTGTGACCTCCACTTCAGCTTTTTAATAAGACTCTGGAAAGCATTTGCATCTCATAAAACACTTTTACGGATGAGTCCCAGAGCTGTCGGCTGAGATACTACATCACTGTCCTGCACGAACAGCTGTGCTCGCTCTCACTGTTCTCCTTCACTCTTATCACCGGCGCTCTCGCACACGCCATTTGTCAGGATGAGCCGACTTCCTGTTGCCATCGCACAGATGAGATAGTTTCCATGTATGAGCACATGAGCCTGGCACACGGGGGTTCATTTCGCATTATTAATAAAGCAAGGTCCGTGTCCAGTGACAGATTTATAGTTTAGTGTATAGAGCCAGTGCAGTGGCGGGACACAGGACACAGATTTTACCTTGGACAAAATCTGGCAGCACAACAAAGCACCGATACTGTTTATCGGACAAAACATGTCTGTAGAAACAGCTCGCAGGAGAGGGGGAGGGACATTCTCACTCTGGAGAGCGTTTGATTGGACAAAAATCTGGGTAGTGCAGCATGAGTCATTAATATTTTTCCATTTCCTGGAAGAGAAAGAATGCACATTTAAATGCAAAATTAAATTTAAATTAAATTAAAATAAAATTTATAACTAAAAAATCACAAAGCTGCTAAAATAAAATCCAATTAAAAATAATTATAGCAATGTAATAACTCAAAAACAAATCTGCTGGGGAAAAGATAATGATAATGATAATAAATAATGATAATGTTTAAATAAAATAAAAATTATTAAATGAATTAAAAGACACAAATCTGATAAATAAAAATATTTACTTAAACATTAATTATAATAATTAAAAACACAAATCTGCTAAAATAACATAATTAAATAACTCAAAATCACAAATCTGTTTAAATAAAAAATAATAATAATAATAATAATAATAATTTAATTAATTAAAAGAAACCAATCTGCTAAGATAAAATAGGCTAAATTAAATTATAATAATTAAATAATTCAAAACCACAACTATTTAAATAAAATTAATAATAATAATAATAATAATAATTTAATTAATTAAAAGAAACCAATCTGCTAAGATAAAATAGGCTAAATTAAATTATAATAATTAAATAATTCAAAACCACAACTATTTAAATAAAATAAATAATAATAATAATAATAATAATAATAATAATAATAATAATACAATGAATTAAGACATAAATCTACTAAAATAAAATAAATTATAATAATTTAACTAAAAACACAAACCTGTTTAAATAAAATAAATAATAATAATAATAATTCATTGAATTAAAAGACACAAATCTGCTCAAATAACACGTTAAATTATAATAATTAAATAACACAAAAAGCTAAATCTGCTCAAATAAAAAAATTATTATAATATAATACAATATTTTTCCCAGCAGATTTGTTTTTGAATATGATAACAAATCTATTTAATAAGAATAATTAAATGATACAAATCTGCTAAAATAAAATTAATTAAATTATAATAATTAACTCAAACACAAATCTGTTTAAATAAAATACATAATAATAATAATAATAATAATAATAATAATAATAATAATGATAATAATAATAATAATAATTTAATTAAAAGACAAATCTGCTAAGATAAAACAGGCTAAATTAAATTATAATAATTAAATAACTCAAAAACACAAATCTGTTTAAATAATATAAATGATAATTTGATTAATTAAAGGACACAAATCTGTCAAAATAAATGTAATTATAATAATTTAATAATTCAAAAACAAATCTGCTGAAATAAAATAGTTAGGCCTAAATTCAATAATTCAAAGGATTTTTAGGGGTGGCGAACTCCGGTCCTGTAAAAACATATTTAAAAAGTAAGTTACCTGGTGGCCTTAAAATTTTGAGTTCACTGAAATTAAAAATTTGAGTACAATGAACATTTTTGAGAATTGACATCACCCTTTATTCAAATAGTATTAAAAGATTTTGTAAGCATATGCGTAATTGTGTTTTATTTGTTATAATGCAGTGAAACATGCCAAATTGTGCTATTTTCATGATTTATCACGACATTTTTTTTTTTTTTTATTAATGTGGTTCAGATACAATAATATTTTGAGTTTCTATTTATTAAACCCATTTCCTTCATTGTATTAACTCAAACCAACAATATTTTTTACAGTCCTGAGCAGCTCCACCCTCACCTGATCAAACTCCCTGCCTGTAGCTTCAGTAACCCGTCAGGCCTTGACTGGCTTGTTCAGGTGTGTTTGATTAGGGCTGAAGCAAAACTACCCAGGACTGAGGCTCTCCGGGACCGACGCCCGCCACCCCTGTTATAGATGCTTAAGACAAACCACATGACTACTGTGCCTCACATGATTATATGGCTGCATTTTATCATTGTTTTGGGAAACTATTTTTGGGTCACCAGTTGTGCTCCACTGACTCCAGGCCACTTTGAAATGTCGCATAAGGTTTAGCCTACATCCCATGTTTGTATGGACACTACTTCCTGTTAACCTAAAAAAATGGGATGGGATGGGCTGCGACAAACACTTTATGAGTCAAGGTTGAAAAACACTGCAGTAATAAATCACTGCAAGTTCCCATTTGGTTTAGCGAGTTGATATGAAGCAAAACAGGATTTAAATTCTTATCGGGGCAGCAGAGACTGTATCCTCTAACCTGAATCATACAGGGGAAATTTACCTCACAATTTCCACCACAAAACACACACACACTCACTCACTCAGAGAGCGCATGAATGGTTAGTAGAATAAATGACCCGTGTCCTGGAGCTGTGCATGTGTGTGTTAGCTATCAGGAGTAATTGTCCCGTGTGCTTCCTGTCAGGCTGATATAAATTAAACATACACGTCCACCTGTTTATGCGACCTCATCTATATAAATGCAGTCTGGCAAACGTCTGAAGAGCTCTCATGACCTGCATCAAAGTGTCCCAGAGTTTAGAGGCGTTTGGGATGTTATAGTCCTCCAGCAGAGAGGAGACGACACACGGCACGGCCCCTCGGCTAGAGCTCTGACAACTGAAAATAAAATAAAATAAAATAAAAAAAAAAAATAAAATAAAATAAAATAAAATAAAATAAAATAAAATAAAATAAAATAAAATAAAATAAAATAAAATAAAATAAAATAAAATAAAATAAAATAAAATAAAAACAATTCAAAATAAATAACTACATTTAAATTTAAAATAAAAAAATAAAATAAATAGAATCAAATAAAATAATAAAATAAAAACTCAGAAATCCAAATCTGCTAAAATAAAATAAATAATAATAATAAATTATATTATAGTAATGAAATAACTCAAAAACACAAAACTGCTCAGATATAAAAATAAAAAAATTATAATAATTTAATAATTCAAAAACAAATCTGCTAAAATGAAATAAGACAAAAACATAAAATAAATGAAATATAAATAAATAAAAAGAATAGAATAAAATCAAATTAAAAAAATCAAAACCCAAATCTGCTTAAATAAAATAAATTATAAATTATATTATAATAATTGAATAACTCAAAAACACAAATCTGCTCAAATATAAAAACATAATTATAATACTTTAATAATTCAAAAACAAATCTGCTAAAATTAAATAATATTAAATTCAATAATTCAAATAATGTAAATAGTAGATGCTTAAAGACAAACCACACAACTATTATAAATAATTAATTAATTAAATAAACAAATATAAACTCAAAAGCCCAAATCTGCTAAACAGAATATTAAAAAAAAGTATTATCATTTAATCATTCAAAAACACACATCTGCAAAAATAAAATAATTCAATAACTTCAAACTTAAATCTGCTAAAATAAAAATGAATAAATGTTAATTTTATCAATCAAAACCAATTCTGCTGAAATAAAATAACTGTATAAAATGATCATACATTAACACACGTCCTCTCAACTAGAGTATTAATTTTCATAAATTTGTATTAACATTTATTTTCCTCCATAGAGCAACTGTGTACCAAAAAAAGAGAACACACACACACACACACACACACACACACGTTTGATTCTATAATCGACTCCACTTGACTGGTCATACATCACCGAGCTCCTCACACACACACACACACACACACACACACACACAATACAATTGTCCTATTCTCTCTTCTGCCGCCTGCACATTTGCCAAGGTCAACACTAGGAAATGATACGGAGATAGTGTCAGTGGATTTATGTTCTCGCTCTCTCACTGTGTGTGTATTTACAGAATGAAAGCGCTCACAGATGGCGTCTTCACTTAAATCACGTGTGTAACCTGACAGAACAACGCAATGCCTCACATGTTGGTGAATATGCGAATAAGACAACCAAATACATAGACTTATCAATGCTTAAAGAGGACCTATTCTGCTTTTTAGTGTGTAACGTTGATGTTTGAGCATGAGTTCTTCTCTATATCAGTGTCAGTGTTCCTGAACTCCTGAAACGCCTCCGTTATAGTCTTGAGTTTCTTCAAGGAACGAACACGTCACAATATTCCTCATTATAATAATTCACACGCAGAATAAAGGGCGGGGGTTGAGTTAGTTGAAACTGGTGGTTATGGCAAGGGGGCGGTGCATTTCACAAACATGCTGGAATCGCTTGACCAATCACAACACACTGCTCCAGCCGACCAATCAGAGCACACTGTGCTTTAAAGAAGGCGGGGCTTCACAGAGACAGGAACTAAACCGAGCGTTACTGACAGACTGGGAAGAGAGGAGCCGCAATAATGGCGAATATGAGGAAATAATCAACATTCAAGCAGGAAAACATACAAAATCAAACATAATTGGTCCCCTTTAAATGGGAGGAGAAAACATTTCCCATCTCTTGTTGTTGATGTCAGAGTCGCTGCACGTCTGCATGTGTGTGTGATGATGCTGATCGCTGTGAACCGTATCCGCTGACAGGAGATAAATGCCGTGGGAGTTTGTGTGTGTGTAATTGCATTCTGTCGTTTATTCAGGCTGTCTGAGCTTGACTTTCCCTCAGCCACTATTCATCCATTGAATATTTCTATTTAGATACAGATAATATCTCATATCTAATGATAATATATTAGATAATATTTAATATCTCATATGAATATATTCACACAAGATGCAAAACTACCTAAAATATACTCTCACTGGTTTTCTCAGAATGGATATTGAATATCTTATTTAGATAAATAATCTTGAAGAAACATTGAAGGATATTGTTTTCCAGCTATTACAATATTAATGGGTATTAGAACAGAGAAAATTAATGGATGGATGGATGGACGAACGGACGAACGGACAAACAAACGAAAGAATGAACGGATGAATGAATGAACAAACAAACAAACGAATTAATACATGAATGGATGAATGAATGAATGAACAAACAAACAAATTAATACATGAATGAATGAATGAATGAATGAATGAGCGAACAAACAAGCGAATGAATGAATTAATGAATGAATGAACACATGAATGAATGAGCGAACGGACAAACGAACGAATGCATGAATGGATGAATGAACAAACGAACAAACGAATGAATGAATGAATGAATAAATGAATGAATGCTTGAACAAGCGAACAAACAAACAAATGAATTCATGAATTAATGAATGAACAAACGGACAAACGAATGAATAAATGAATGAACAAATGGACATACGAATGAATGAATGAATACATGAATGAATGAACGTATTAATGAATGAATTAATGCAAGAATGAATGAATTAATTAATAAACAAATGAATTAATGAATTAATGCATGAATGGATGAATTAATGAATGAATGCATGAATGAACAAACAAACAAACGAATGAATGCATGAATGAATGAACGAACAAACGAATAAATGCATGAATGAACAAATGAACGAATGCATACATGAATGAATGAACAAATTAATGAATGAACGAATGCATGAATGAACAAATGCATGCATGAATGAAAAGAATGAATGAATGAACGAACGAATGAATGAATGAACAAATGCATGCATGAATGAATGAATGAATGAATAAACGAACAAATGAACAAATGAAGCGAATGCATACATGAATGAACAAATAAATGAATGAACGAATGCATGAATGAATGAATGAATGAATGAACGAACGAATGAACAAATGAACGAATGAACAAATGAACGAATGCATACATGAATGAATGAACAAATAAATGAATGAACGAATGCATGAATGAATGAATGAATGAATGAATGAATGAATGAACGAACGAACAAAGGAGCGAATGCATACTTGAATGAATGAACAAATAAATGAATGAACGAATGCATGAATGAATGAATGAACAAATAAATGAATGAACAAATGCATGAATAAATGAATGAATGAACGAACGAGCGAATGAATGAATGAATGAACAAATGCATGCATGAATGAATGAATGAATGAATAAACGAACAAATGAACAAATGAAGCGAATGCATACATGAATGAACAAATAAATGAATGAAGCGAATGCATGAATGAATGAATGAATGAATGAACGACGAATGAACAAATGAGCGAATGAACAAATGAACGAATGCATACATGAATGAATGAACAAATAAAAATGAATGAATGAATGAATGAATGAATGAATGAATGAATGAATGAATGAATGAACGAACGAACAAAGGAACGAATGCATACATGAATGAATGAACAAATAAATGAATGAACGAATGCATGAATGAATGAATGAATTAATGAATGAACGAACGAATGAACAAATGAATGAATGAACAAATGAAGCGAATGCATACATGAATGAATGAACAAATAAATGAATGAGCGAATGCATGAATGAATGAATGAATGAATGAACGAACGAATGAATGAACAAATAAATGAATGAACAAATGCATGAATGAATGAATGAATGAATGAATGAATGAATGAATGAATGAATGAATGAACGAACGAACAAAGGAACGAATGCATACATGAATGAATGAACAAATAAATGAATGAACGAATGCATGAATGAATGAATGAACAAATAAATGAATGAACAAATGCATGAATGAATGAATGAACAAATAAATGAATGAACAAATGCATGAATAAATGAATGAATGAATGAATGAACGAACGAATGAACAAATGAACGAATGCATACATGAATGAATGAACAAATAAATGAATGAACGAATGCATGAATGAATGAATGAATTAATGAATGAACGAACGAATGAACAAATGAGCGAATGAACAAATGAAGCGAATGCATACATGAATGAATGAACAAATAAATGAATGAACGAATGCATGAATGAATGAATGAACAAATAAATGAATGAACAAATGCATGAATAAATGAATGAATGAATGAACGAACGAATGAACAAATGAACGAATGCATACATGAATGAATGAACAAATAAATGAATGAGCGAATGCATGAATGAATGAATGAATGAATGAATGAACGAACGAACGAGCGAGCGAACAAATGAAGCGAATGCATACATGAATGAATGAACAAATAAATGAATGAGCGAATGCATGAATGAATGAATGAATGAATGAATGAATGAGCGAACGAACGAACGAAGCGAACAAATGAGCGAATGCATACATGAATGAATGAACAAATAAATGAATGAACGAACGAATGAATGAATGAATGAATTAATTAATGAATGAACGAACGAATGAACAAATGAACGAATGCATACATGAATGAATGAACAAATAAATGAACGAACGAACGAATGAATGAATGAATGAATGAATGAACGATTAATGGTTAATGGTTGAGTCATTTAGTTTTCCATTTTTTTTAGAAAGAAATGTTAAAGTTAAAAAACATAAAATTAATTTTACACAATTAAATGTTCAGCCTCAATGAGTAGTGAAAGCTGAGAATAAATAAACACATTTCCAGCCTCAGTGGCTCTCAATGGGACACTTTCTCTCGTCTCACTGCCGGTAAATCTCCTCCTCGTCTAATAGCATTAGCAGCTCAGAGTTTACACACTGAAGAACGGCATCAGACGCTGAGCTGAGATCAGCACACACACACACACACACACACACACTCCTGTCTGTAATTAATTCAGGCGTCGTGTGTGTGTGTGTGTGTGTGTCCGATCGGTGTTTAACGCATTTCTTCCTGAAACCGGCTTAGCTGATCATTGATTAGTGTTTACGGTGAACACACGCTGCTGCACGAGCACACACACAGCGATATAATAACACACGGATGCTGTGAGTGTGTGTTGTGTGTGACGGATTACTGGTCCACGGTGGTCTAAACACTAAACATAATCAGTGTGCTTTTGAGGCACTAAAACAGTTGCTAATGAGACTGTTTGAGTTTCTATCTAAAACTACACACACACACACACACACACACTCTATATGCAGTTCCCCTGAGGGGGGTTTCCAGCACCATCCCGTCACAGGTGGCCTGAAGACTTCCAGAAGCAGGAACAGCCAGGGCTACACATTCCACCAAGACCAAATAAGATCCGAAGCACGACTGAAACAAAACACTTCATATTTATATGACAGGTCGACAGGTACATGACTTTAACACGCATTCTGACATATGTGAATGATTCTTTAGTGTACATTATTTAAAATAAAACAATAAATGTCTAAACCATTGTGAATATTTATTTATTTTGTCATATGTGAATATTTTTTAGTGTATAATATTAAAATAAATAAAATAAAATTGCCTAAACCACTGTGAATATTTTATTTAATACACATTCTGTTGTGTGATACATAAAATAAAATAAATAAAATTTAAAAAATTTTATATAGCGCTTTTAACAAGTCCAATTGTTTCAAAGCAGCTTCACATTGTTAACAGGAAAACAATGCAACAGAATTTGATTCGGCTGTACAGCCGCTCTGGTGAAACGGTGATGTTATCCAGCTGATTTCAAGTATCATATAGTGTCAATGCGGGCAGATCGGGAATATAGAAGAAAGAAAATAAAGAAAATAAATTAAATAAAAATAAAATAAATTAATATAATTTAAATAATATGTAAATTATTTTTAATTAAAATAAAACTGTAAAAAATTAAAGAAAAAAAAAAATTAATTAAATAAAAATTGTAATAAAATAAAAATAAAAATGAAATAAAATAAAATTGTAAAAATAAAATAAAAGAACATTAAGATAAATAAAATAAAATAATAAGATAAAATATAAAATAAAAAATACAATAAAAATAATAAAATATGATAAAATAAAATAAAATATATAATAAAAACAATATAAATAAATAATAAAATATAATACAATTAAATAATAAAATTAAATTAAAAAGTAAATAAATAAAATAAAATATAATAAATAATACATTCAATTAAATTAATTACATTAAAAAGTAAATAAAATAAAATAAATACAAAATAAAATAAATCAATATAATTTAAATAATTTAAAAAAAAATTTTAAATTAAAATAAAACTGTAAAAATGAAGGAAAATAAAATTTTTGAATTAAATTAAATTTAAAAATTGTAATAAAATAAAATAAAATATTAAATAAAATAAAATTGTATAAAATAAATAAAAGAACACTAAAATAAATAAAATAAAATAATAAGATAAAACATAAAATATAAACTACAATAAAAATAATAAAATAAAAAATAAAATAAATTAGAATAAAATAAAACAAAATAAATAAATAATAAAATATAATAATAAAATTAAATTAAAAAGTAAATAAAATAAAATAAATACAAAATAAAATAAATCAATATAATTTAAATAATTTGTAAAAAAATTAAATTAAAATAAAACTGTAAAAAATGAAGGAAAAGAAAAATTAAATTAAATAAAAATTTTAATAAAATAAAATATTAAATTAAATAAAATTGTAAAAAATAAATAAAAGAACATTAAAATAAATAAAATAAAATAAGATAAAATATAAAAAATAAATAAAATAAAAAATAATAAAAAATAAAATAAAATAAAATAAAATAAAATAAAATATAAAGGCTTGTCCTGAACATTTCCTCAATGTAAAAGTTCCACCCCTGAAAGGACGATCTGAGAGGACGATCATCAAGATCATCAGCTATATCAGTTTATGGCTATTGTTGTAAGTCATGCAGCATTTTAAAAGGGATGTAATGGCATTTAAATGCTGACTTAAAAGTTACAACAATCATATCAAATTAGTATTTACTTATAAAAGAAGCATCACTACTGCGACACATGGAGATGCTGAATCAAAAACAGATCCCATAACTGAAGTCAAATGTATTGCGAATGGCATTTCATGTGCCAAAACGTGCGACCTGGAAATCCTTACAATGACAAAATTATTCCTAAACACTTCATAAAGAAGATGTGTTTTAAAACAAAGCAAATGACTCAGCAGGCTGTGTGAAGTCGTGTCAATCGGCCTGTCGACAGGATGTGCCTCCGTTTATGACCCTCCTGACAGCTTTAACATCTCAAACACGGCTGTAAACCGATGAAACGCTCCATCTCTGAGCTGTAGTTAACCTGGCTATAATCAGAATGAGGTCAAGCGCAGGACACAAGCAGGACAAACGGCTCCGCTACACATTATTAACTCTATACATCAAAACCAGCAGACAGGGGCTACAATTATCAGCTTCTCTCAGCCGTCATAAATTAAAGCCCAGCAAACAGCTCACCTGCCCGCGACCAGAGTCACAGGTACAGGGGACATTCCTCCCCATCTCAGGTGGTCTGGAGGATCAGAGGCCGGCGTCTAACGCTCAAATTACAGGACATTTATTTACAACCTCTCACCTGTCAGTGATGTAAATACACAAGCACAACGGACACGGACGAAACACTCACTAAACTCCAGATGAACTGAACACAGGAGCAAAGGTCACAAACCTAAACTACCTGAAGCTTAAAGTAAGCCATCATATCATATTTCATAATATCATATAGAACTGTAGTGTGTGTGTGTGTGTGTGTGTGTGTGTGTGTGTATACACAAACACATATGTATATTTATTTTTATTTTATTCTATTATTTATTTACTTTTTTAATTTATTTAATTAAATTTAATGTTGTTTTCATTTAATTTTATTTTATTAGAATTTCATTTAATTTTATTTCATTTAATTTATTTTAATTGTATTTTAATTAATTTTATATCATTTGAATTAATTTTAATAAATACACTTTATTAAAACACATACACACACACAAGTTCAAAAGTTTGTGGTTTTGATTTTGTACTATTTTTGAAAGAAGTCTCTTCTGCTCACCAAAGCTGCGTTTATTTGATCAAAAATACAGGACAAATTGTGAAATATTATTCTAATGTAGATCAGCTGTTCTCTGTGTGAATATATAGTAAAGTGTGATTTATTCCTGTGATCAAAGCTGAGTTTATCATCATTACTCCAGTCTTCAGTGTCACATGATCCTTCACTGATCACTCTCATATGAGGATCTGATGATCAACACACATTTATGATTATTATTATCAGTGTTGAAAATCATTCTGGTATATAACCGTTAGTGAGTGTAAGTGTGATCATGTACTCACATTAGAGGTTTTGTTAGCATTCAGCTCTTCATTTAAAGACACACTGCGTCAGACCGGGTTTATGCCGGAGGGAACAGGGAACTCTACATCATGATACTATATTTTTGTGAGCAGAAGAGAAAAACAGCAGCCAAAGGGAGGCTGTAGATTTCCCCACAGACATCTGACACTAACAAACAGCCGCAGGCACCACAGACACACTCACACACACACACACACCAGATACTAATTAACAGCCCAACACAAAGTAACCAGCAATTTAGTAGCCAATAAATAACAAGCAACTGTTGACCAAACCTGAAGCTGCGGGGACGTCCACACACACAGGGCATTTGATGTGTGCTTGTAAATCAAAGGATGTTTTAAAGCTTAAGATGCCTTCATTTGAGTGGACTTTAAGGTTGCAGAGAAGCATCCCAGAATGCACTGAGGCAGACTTGGCAGAAAATACTTTATTTAAGTTAGTTGTCAAGGACACATTTCTCATTTTTGGTTTTTAAGTTTACCAATCATTTTTCTGGATTAAAATAAAGCAGAAATAATGCAAAATAACAAATTCAAATTGAAACGGATCAAAATAAAAGCTCATTCGAAATGTGAATAAATATATAGTAGTGAAAATAACACTGATGCTAAAGGCGAACTCTATAGGAATGAGTTTAGTCGTTTAAGGACGTTCCCTTAGAAGACCGCTGTCTATGTAGACCGTATACAGCAAGGCAGCGCTTTGTAAAATCACACCAAAGTTCATTTCAGCCGATGCATTATCTGGACAGACTCAAGGACCACATGACCTTTAGTCCAGAGCGAAACGCTCAGCAGAGCTACTGTAACCCCTCCATAAGGTCAGGGGTCACACACCACAGCCTGGGATCTGACCCCACAACATGGTCAATTCCTACACAAGAGCTAAAAACAGCAGCGTAAACGTATCCGTACGCACGTCCTCCCCCTCCGGGTCCGGACAACGCTCCGATTGTCCGTCAGGCTCATAAATCAGGGCTAATTGGTTGTGTAGGCGAGAGCCGTCAGTGATGTTGAGTTACAGTTTAATCGAGCAGCTGTTCCAGAGCCATCAGAGAGCTGTAACTTCACAGCGGTCAGCAGCACAAACACACTTACTGCACTCTTAGTGCTCTATGAAGACATATCATGCATCAAACACATGCATGGAGCTGGAGAATCCTCTCTCAGACACGAGATCCAAACGATCATGTAACTGACCACAAATCTGAGAACATATACTATATTGCCAAAAGTATTGGGCCACCCCTCCAAATCCCTGAGTTCAGGTGTTCAATCCCTTCATGGCCACAGGTGTATAAATCAAGCACTAGGCCTGCAGACGCTTCTACACACATTTGTGAAAGAATGGGTCGCTCTCAGGAGCTCAGTGAACTCAAGCGTGGGACCGTGATAGGTTGCCACCTGTGCAATAAGTCCATTCCTGACATTTCCTCACTACTAAATATTCCACGCTCAACTGTTAGTGGGATTATAACAAAGTGGAAGCAATTGGGAACAACAGCAACTCAGCCACGAAGTGGTAAAATCACAGAGCGGGGTCAGCGCGTGCTGAGGGTCACAGTGCGCAGAAGTCACCAACTTTCTGCAGAGTCAATAGCTCCAGACCTCCAAACTTCTGTGGCCTTCAGATGAGCTCAAGAACAGTGCGTAGAGAGCTTCATGGAATGGGTTTCCATGGCCGAGCAGCTCATCCAAGCCTTACATCACCAAGTGCAATGCAAAGCGTGGGATGCAGTGCAGTAAAGCACGCCGCCACTGGACTCTAGAGCAGTGGAGACGTGTTCTCTGGAGTGACCAATCACGCTTCTCTGTCTGACAATCCCATGGACGAGTCTTGCCTGACTGCATTGTGCCAAGTGTAAAGTTTGGTGGAGGGGGGATTATGGGGTGGGGTTGTTTTTCAGGGGTTGGGCTTGGCCCCTTAGTTCCAGTGGAACTCTTAATGCTTCAGCATACCAAGACATTTTGGACAATTTCATGCTCCCAACTTTGTGGGAACAGTTTGGGGATGGCCCCTTCCTGTCCCAACATGACTGCGCTCCAGTGCACAAAGCGTCGGTCCATAAAGACATGGATGAGCGAGTTTGGTGTGGAGGAACTTGACTGGCCTGCACAGAGTCCTGACCTCATCCCGATAGAACACCTTTGGGATGAATTAGAGCGGAGACTGTGAGCCAGGCCTTCTCGTCCAACATCAGCGCCTGACCTCACAAATGTGCTTCTAGAAGAATGGTCAAAAATTCACATAAACACACTCCTAAACCTTGTGGAAAGCCTTCCCAGAAGAGCTGAAGCTGTTAGAGCTGCAAAGAGTGGGCCGACTCCATATTAAACCTTACGGATTAAGAATGGGATGGCATTAAAGCTCATGTGCATGTAAAGGCAGACGTCCCAAAAATTTTGGCAATAGATTCAAGATTCAAGATTCAAGAGTTTTATTTGTCACATACACAGTTATATACAGAATATACAACCGGCAGTGAAATGTAAACAGGTCCGCTCCATGGACAGTGCAAATTCACAGTTAAAAACACAAGGAAGAAATTATAATAGAAATAGGATATAAAAAAAAAGTATATATATATATATATATATATATATATATATATATATATATATATATATATATATATATATATATATATGTCTATATCTGTAGAATTATAAATAATCAAGTCAAGAGAAAAAAAGGTAACAAATAAGGATAAAGTGGAATAAAATAATTGAAGTAGACTTTGCAGTGAGTAAACTGTAGACTTATAAATATGTGGTTAACAAATGTATAAAGAGTATAATGTGCAAACAGGTTTATGACAGGTTGTTACACAGTAACAACGAGAACAGAAAGTGCAGTGCAATGTCAGTGTATCGATGTTTATCCTGACGTGAAGTCACGTGATGTTAAGTGACTGAGTTCAGGAGTCTGATGGCCTGGGGGAAGAAGCTCCTCCTGAGTCTCTCAGTTTTGGCCATCAGGCTTCGGAAGCGCTTACCAGATGGCAGCAGCGTGAAATGAGGGTTTGCAGGGTGATTAGAGTCCTTGATGATCTTGGTAGCTCTACCTTTGCAGCGTTTGGTGTAGACGTCCTGCAGAGACGGGAGAGCTGACCCTGAGATACGCTCGGATAAGCGCACGACTCTTTGCAGGGCTTTGCGGTCATGACTGGTGCTGTTCCCAGTTAAACACAAAAGTTAAAACACTTTCTATCGCCCCTAAATAGAAAGTTTTCAGGATAGCTGGTGAAACCCTGAATTTCCTCAGCTGGCGCAGGTGGTACAGTCTTTGCCTGGCTTTTTTCACCTGTGTCTGAATGTGAGCAGTCCAGGTCAGGTCCTCGGAGATGTTTACACCCAGGTACTTGAAGCTGCTCACTTTCTCTACTGGTGACCCGCTGATCATGAGGGGGGAGTATGTCCGTTGCTGTCTCTTCCTGAAGTCCACAATCATTTCTTTGGTCTTGCCAACATTCAGAGAGAGACAGTTGTCCTGGCACCATGATGTTAGATGCTCCACCTCGTCCAAGTATGCCGTCTCATTGTTGTTGGAAATGAGGCCCAGGACAACAGTATCATCAGCAAATTTGATGATAGAGGTGGAGCTGTGTGTGGACAAACAGTCATGCGTGTAGAGAGAGTAGAGCAGGGGCTCAGGACACAGCCCTGTGGAGCTCCCACACTCAGGGTGATGGAGGTGGAGGTGGACTGGCCTATTCTCACCACCTGAGGCCTGCCAGTGAGGAAGTCCTCAATCCAGTGGCAGAGAGAAGGATTCAGGCCGAGATCCAGGAGTTTGGAGGTTAGCTTGGTGGGAACTATGGTGTTAAAGGCTGAGCTATAGTCAATAAATAGCAGTCTTAACGTAGTTCCCACTTTTGCTGTCGATGTGAGTGAGGAGGAGTGGAGGACATGAGAGATGGCATCTTCAGTCGATCTATTGGGACGATAGGCAAACTGAAGAGGGTCCAAAGTGTCAGGAATGAAGGCGCAAATGGTGTTTTTAATGAGTCTCTCAAAGACCTTCATGACTATAGACGTGAGAGCCACTGGACGATAGTCATTTAGGCAAGAGGGTTTACTGTTCTTAGGGACAGGGATGATGGTGGATTTTTGAAGGAGGTGGGGACCACAGATGTAGCGAGGACTCATTAAAGATAGATGTAAACAACCCGGTGAGCTGATCAGCACAGGACCGCAGAACACGACCTGAAATACCATCCGGCCCAGCAGCTTTCCTGACGCCCACACGCTTGAGTGCTCTCCGAACTTCATCCTCCGAGACAGAGATCACGTGATTGTTGCTGCTCTGAGTAATTTCCTCTAACGCGCCACTTGGCGGAGTCGCGTTACGCGGTTACAGTCAAAGCGAGCATAGAAAGAGTTTAACTCGTTCACGAGCAACGGATCAACGCTTGCCTCTGCAGAGGATTTAGATCCAAAGGAGCAGATGGACCTCAGACCTTGCCACATGCGCGCGAGTCGTTGAGTTGGAAATGAGACTCCACTCGGTCTTTATAACGGAGTTTTGCGGCTTTAACTGCTCGTCTGAGAGCATAACAGGACGATCTGTATTCATTCATATTCCTGAATGGAGACCGGCGTTGTAAGCAGCAGTGCGCGTGCGTTCACTGCCGCTGGATTGAATTGTCCACCCACGGTTTCTGATTTGAGAAGGGCGTTATTGTTATTGTTTGCGTGGCTTGCTCTGTAAGCGTGTTGATGAAGCAAAGCGCCACGTCTGTGAACTCGCTTACGCCAGCTGAACTCGCCGAACATGTCCCAATCCACATCGCCCAGAGCTGCCTGAAGCGCGGTCTCTGAGTGGGGCGACCAACGCTTAACTTCCCGCCTCACCGGGGGTTCCTGGAGGAGCTTTTGTTTGTATTCGGGAGTGAGGAAAATGGCGGCATGATCCGATTTGCCAAACGCTGAAGTGACCGCGCTTTATAGGCGTTCTTAAACGGAGAGTAGCAGTGATCCAGTGTGTTTGCTCGTGTGGGGCAGGAGACGTGCTGGTGAAAGTTTGGCAGGACTTTCTTTAGGTTTGCTTTGTTAAAATCGCCCGCGACAATGAATGCCGCGTCGGGATGTTGGTTTATGACGCCACTGGCAACATCATGAAGGCCAGATAAAGCCAGCGCTGTGTCTGCCTGCGGTGGGATGTAAACGGCGGTCGCGACAACCGCAGAAAACTCCCTAGGCAGATAGAATGGGCGGCAGATGATTGTTAAATGTTCCAGATGAGGCGAGCAGGACCGCGAGAGAATGGTGATGTTCCTGGGATCGCACCATTTCTTGTTGATCATGAAACACACTCCACCGCCTTTGGATTTACCGGCCTCGGCTGTTCTGTCCATCCGAAAAACAGAGAAGTTCTCCGACGGCGTCACAGCTGTGTCCGGGACCGCGGGCGTGAGCCATGTTTCAGACAAACAATAGATGTTACAGTCTCTCATGTCCCGTTGAAAACTTATCCTGGCTCTAAGATCGTCCATCTTATTATCCAAGGATTGAACATTTGCTAGAAGAATGCTCGGGAGAGGAGGTCTGAATGCCCTTTTCCTCAGTCTGTTACGGATACCAGCACGTTTCCCACGGTGTTTCTTTGTTCTACGCCGCTGGCTCTGTCCATTGTTCAACTCGGCGTTCGAAGAATCTCAGATGGCCACAGAGGATCGGCGAAAGTGTCCTGAAACAGTCCAGTGTAGAGGTAACCAATGTCCAAAAAGAGTTTTGCTGTCGTAGTAGATCAATGCAGATGATAAGTTTGTAAAAACTGAGAGTAAAAGAAAGTAAAATAGTAAATAAAAGCACAGTCTTCGCGGAGCGACCTGAACGGCGACCAAACACAGCGGCGCCATTTTGTGACCAATATAGTGAATTTTATCATCAAACGCAATTTATTTATGTGTATTTATCCGATCATGAGCTTTGATGTAACGGTCAGAAGTTATTTAAATATTTGTGATCTATTAAGAGCAGGTTTTCCTGCTTGAATGTTGATTATTTCCT
>JAGHMJ010000029.1:3635381-3637881 GCA_018749465.1 Paracanthobrama guichenoti
CGCCGCACACAACGGCTCTTTGTTTCATCCCGGGTGTGGGTGTGTGTGTGTGTGTGTGTGTGTGTGTGTGTGTGTGAGCGAGAGAAAGTGTCCGATGCCTGGCCGCTTGCTTTTATTGCCCACTGAGAGCTTGAGGGATTAATGGAGAACATGTCATGTGATTTCCTGTAAGACATTTCCTGTAGATTTTACAAGCTACTCGAGCAGACGATAAAGAGCAAACTCTCGTGTTTGCGCTGACGCTTTGACCTCGCCCTGACCTCTGACAGGAATGTTGCGGTTTCAAAGTCAACACAAAATCAAAATCAACCGTTTGCTTTCTTAATGCGTGTTCCTGCTCTCATTGTGAACGATTCATCGGCGCACGTCACTACCAATAATAAACAGTGTTTGCCTTTTTAATCTTTTAATCAAAATATAATGACTTGTTCGGCCGACTTTCCTTTATGGATAATATCACAATCCCTTCTTCCAGGGATTTCAATTGTTTCACATGGGAATAAACTGAACACACACATACGTGATAGTCCACACACAGGTACACACACACACACACACACACACACACACACACTCATGCACACACTCACAGAGACACACTCATATATACACACACATCAGAAACCGTGGGTGGACAATTCAATCCGCGCGGCAGTGAACACACGCACTGCCGCTTACAACGCCAGTCTCCATTCAGGGAATATGAATGAATACAGATCGTCCTGCTATGCTCTCAGACGAGCAGTTAAAGCCGCAAAACTCCGTTATAAAGACCGAGTGGAGTCTCATTTCCAACTCAACGACTCGCGGCGCATGTGGCAAGGTCTGAGGTCCATCTGCTCCTTTGGATCTAAATCCTCTGCAGAGGTGAAGCGTTGATCCGTTGCTCGTGAACGAAAGTTAAACTCTTTCTATGCTCGCTTTGACTGTAACGCGCAACGCGACTCCGCCAAGTGGCACGTTAGAGGAAATTACTCAGAGCAGCAACAATCACGTGATCTCTGTCTCGGAGGATGAAGTTCGGAGAGCACTCTGCCGTGTGGACGCCAGGAAAGCTGCTGGGCCGGATGGTATTTCAGGTCGTGTTCTGCGGTCCTGTGCTGATCAGCTCGCCGGGTTGTTTACATCTATCTTTAATGAGTCCTCGCTACATCTGTGGTCCCCACCTCCTTCAAAAAATCCACCATCATCCCTGTCCCTAAGAACAGTAAACCCTCTTGCCTAAATGACTATCGTCCAGTGGCTCTCACGTCTATAGTCATGAAGGTCTTTGAGAGACTCATTAAAAACACCATTTGCGCCTTCATTCCTGACACTTTGGACCCTCTTCAGTTTGCCTATCGTCCCAATAGATCGACTGAAGATGCCATCTCTCATGTCCTCCACTCCTCCCTCACTCACATCGACAGCAAAAGTGGGAACTACGTAAGACTGCTATTTATTGACTATAGCTCAGCCTTTAACACCATAGTTCCCACCAAGCTAACCTCCAAACTCCTGGATCTCGGCCTGAATCCTTCTCTCTGCCACTGGATTGAGGACTTCCTCACTGGCAGGCCTCAGGTGGTGAGAATAGGCCAGTCCACCTCCACCTCCATCACCCTGAGTGTGGGAGCTCCACAGGGCTGTGTCCTGAGCCCCTGCTCTACTCTCTCTACACGCATGACTGTTTGTCCACACACAGCTCCACCTCTATCATCAAATTTGCTGATGATACTGTTGTCCTGGGCCTCATTTCCAACAACAATGAGACGGCATACTTGGACGAGGTGGAGCATCTAACATCATGGTGCCAGGACAACTGTCTCTCTCTGAATGTTGGCAAGACCAAAGAAATGATTGTGGACTTCAGGAAGAGACAGCAACGGACATACTCCCCCCTCATGATCAGCGGGTCACCAGTAGAGAGAGTGAGCAGCTTCAAGTACCTGGGAGTAAACATCTCCGAGGACCTGACCTGGACTGCTCACATTCAGACACAGGTGAAAAAAGCCAGGCAAAGACTGTACCACCTGCGCCAGCTGAGGAAATTCAGGGTTTCACCAGCTATCCTGAAAACTTTCTATTTAGGGGCGATAGAAAGTGTTTTAACTCAGTGCATCACAGCATGGTATGGGAACAGCACCAGTCATGACCGCAAAGCCCTGCAAAGAGTAGTGCGCTTATCCGAGCGTATCTCAGGGTCAACTCTCCCGTCTACACCAAACGCTGCAAAGGTAGAGCTACCAAGATCATCAAGGACTCTAATCACCCTGCAAACCCTCATTTCACGCTGCTGCCATCTGGTAAGCGTTTCCGAGAAGCCTGATGGCCAAAACTGAGAGACTCAGGAGGAGCTTCTTCCCCAGGCCATCAGACTCCTGAACTCAGTCACTTAACATCACGTGACTTCACGTCAGGATAAACATCGATACACTGACATTGCACTGCACTTTCTGTTCTCGTTGTTACTGTGTAACAACCTGTTATAAACCTGTTTGCACATTATACTCTTTATACA
>JAGHMJ010000029.1:3645381-3650381 GCA_018749465.1 Paracanthobrama guichenoti
AAAACAGAAGGAAAAAGTAAACTAAAATGGGAAAAATAAATGAAATGAAAGGGAAAAGAAAGACAGAAAATGGGGGAAAACAAAAATGCTAAAAGGAAATTAAATGGAAGTGGGAAAAGAAGGAACAAGAAATGAGGAAAACTGAAATAGGAAACAAAAGGAAAATGAAAATGAAACAAGAAGAGAAGTAAAAGAAAAGAAAACAATAAAAGGGAAGTGAAAGGTAATGGAAGTGGAAAAAGTAAGGAAACAAGAAAGAGAGGAAATAAAACAGGAAGAAAGGTAAACAGTAAAATGAAATGGGAAAGTAAAGGAAGAAAAGAGAAAAGGAAAGGAAAAAAGGAAAACAATACAAGGGAAGTGAAAAGAAACTGTAAAAGGAAAGGAAAAGGTAATGGAATTGTAAAAAGTGAGGAAACAGAAAGGAAAAGAGCAAAAAAACGAATAAAACTGAAATGGCAATTAAAGGTAAATTAAAGAAATGAGAGACGGAAATGGAAAAAGTATGGAAACAAGAAACAAAGGAAATAAAACAGAAGTAAACAGTAAATGGGACAGTAAAGGAAAGCGAAAAGGAAAGGAAAGGAAAACAAAAAGTAAAGGAAGGAAAAAGATGTAACTGAAATGAGAAAGGAAATGGGAAAAAGTATAAGAAAACTGAGTGGAAATAGGAAAGAAAGAAAGAAAAGGGAATTGAAAACAAAGGGAAAGTGGAAAACCTTCAGTGATATGCAGGACAGCAGGTCATGTGATCCGCTCCAGGCCTCCTCTCCACCCATAATCCTGATGGAAGCTTCCCGGCAGGTAATCCCTGATCTGGCCCATGAGACACGCTAAGACTATTCATTCGGAGAGCTGGAGACGGGACTAGGCACTGGGGTGACAGTAATCCCATCACTGCGTTAATGCACTTAACCTGAGACGAGCGCGAGCACGAGTGTGTGTGGCAACACCAGAGACATCCAACACGGACACAACACACACAGCAAGAGCTGCTCAAAACTCAGAGAACAACCGGCAGTCCAAACGGCTGAACCACGAGCAACACCAGACACACGACCACATCCGGAGGCATCCAACACGGACACAACACACACAGCAAGAGCTGCTCAAAACTCTCAGGACCACATGAAGCAGAACAACATCCAACACGGACACAACACACACAACAAGAGCTGCTCAAAACTCAGAGAACAACCGGCAGTCCAAACGGCTGAACCACGAGCAACACCAGACACACGACCACATCCGGAGGCATCCAACACGGACACAACACACACAACAAGAGCTGCTCAAAACTCAGAGAACAACCGGCAGTCCAAACGGCTGAACCACGAGCAACACCAGACACACGACCACATCCGGAGGCATCCAACACGGACACACACACACAACAAGAGCTGCAGTCAAACGGCTGAACCACGAGCAAACAACAGCTGCTCAAAACTCAGAGAACAACCGGCAGTCCAAACGGCTGAACCACGAGCCAAAAAACAACTACCTTTGAGTGCACTTAGTTGCTTGTAATTATGCATAATTTACTGTTATTACCAAGTGTAACAAGGACACTAAAATAAAGTGTTACCCTACATTTTTTCTCTTTACAATTACATTAATGAAAATTCAGAGTAACTGCATTAATTCAACTCCAGAATGTCTTCATTTAGTATTTAGCATGTCTGTCTTTTGCAACATTGCTTGACAAGTGTAAACTGACATGAACTAAACGGTTCATTCTGATTATTCACTTCTAATAAATTTCAAATGAAATGTCCCGTTTGCATGTTTTATTGAATGATTAAGTCATGTGTGTGTGAATGTAGGCGTTTTACAGTTGTGTGTTACAGTGAATTTACCAAAATACAATGAGGTTTAAAGCTAAAAACTTCCCTTACTTTAACTAAAAATCCACACTTAACAATAATGCATTGCTTTAATGCTTCATCTTTAGTTTACATCATGTTTTCTTTGTTTTTAAAAAAAAATCAAAACCATTTTTCCCCCTTTAAACACATCTTTGTAGTCTCAGATATATATTTGTAGCAGAAAATGGCTTAAAAAGTAAGTGTTTGCCCTTAAAATTTCAAGTTTAGTCAACTCAAATATCCAAGTTGTCACTTAGTACAACTTTACTTTTCAAGATTTTAAGGCAGCACGAACACTACTTTTTAAGATTAAGTATAAGATGACATACATTTTGGTAAATTTTTTCCTCACTTTTTTAAAGTTAAGTCAACTGATCAATTTTACTCTAATTCAGTCTTTCTACTTTAAAAAAATTCAATGCATTACTCTTAAAAATGACGGTTCTTTATTGACACTGAGGATTCCATTCAGAACCTTCAGCATCCACGGAACCTTCCATTGATCAAAAGGTTCTTAATAGAGGGAGAAAGAAGTTTAGAATGTTCGTCACACTAAGAAAAAAGGTGAAAGGTTCATTGGGGAATCAAAAATGGTTCTTCTACGGCATCACTACGAATCTTTAAAATAGTACCATTTTTTTCAGTGCATAAGACAAAGTCATACGGGTTTGGAGCGAGTAGATGGAGACAGTTTTCATTATTGCCTGAACTTCTCCTTTAAGCTTGAGTCTTAAAGTCTGAGCAGACAGGATCCATTACCCGCAAGGTGAGCTGCCAGCCTGCCGACGTGATCTACGGCTGAAAATGACTTTGAGGAGACGTGCTTTTGACTGCAGCATTCATCTCCATAGCAGGTGTGTCTCAGGTGCTCCTCAGTTTAAAGAAGGCGTGGGTGATAACGTGCCCGTCCCTCCCGCGGCTCGTCCTCCATCACACTCCTCTCCTTCATTTCTCTGGCGGCGTTAACCCGATCAGGCCCTAAGCAACGTCTCAAACTCTCAAGTCAGTCTGAGAGGTGTGACTACAGACAGAAGAAGAGGGTTTGGTGACGTCTCCTTTTTAAGGGTGTCTTATTAATTAGTTAAATCTGTGGGCCTCAGAGACTCGTCAGAATATGAGGGGATTACAGACGGACATCCACATTATCAGCAGGTGCGTCCAAGAACTGCCAGACTTTAGTTATGCCTCCGAATACATCTGACGACTCTGGCAATCTGCACCAACACCGGAACAAATTCCTGCAACGTATGCAGCCCAGCGCCCTGACGTCTGCCATATTATTGCCATAAGAACTCTTTGAAACATTCTCATATTCTGAAGGCCCTTCACTTCTACTAATAGTCTTATGAGGATCATTTGGCACAAAGTTTCTTCAAGGCAAGTCAGTCCAGTTTGAGGCCATCCAGAACAGACGTACATGTACAGGTAATTTGTATAAATCTCCAAAACTGTTTGATAAGATTTGGTTTATGCACACGGTGGGCCCTATTTTAATGATCTGAGCTCATGGTCTGAAGCTCACGGCGCAGGTGCTCTTAGGGCATGTCCGAATCCACTTTTGCTAGTTTAACGACAGATAAAGCGTTCGACGTGCCTGGCGCATGGTCCAAAAGGGTTGTCCCTCGTCTCTTAATGAGTCATGGGTGTGTTTTGGGCGTAACATGCAATAAACCAATCAGAGTCTCATCTCCCTTTCCCTTTAAAAGCCAGTTGTGCTCGCACCATGAGCAGATTCACTGTTTACATGTGAGCGGAAAGACTGAACACTTCTCCAGAGAGGAATCCTTTTATTTTAAATATTTAAAAATGTGTGTGTGCTGCTGTGCATCCCTAATAAGCAGTGTGTATGTAGTAAGCAGAGTGTATGTGCGTTGTGCACCGAACTTACTAACACACCCTTTAAATAACACAAACAAAATACTGCGCTATTGACTTTAGAGCAGGTTTGTGTTGCTCAGTGGTGCAGTCGTTTTCAGTTCCTCAAAATAGCCACGCCCCAACAATGCGCCTGAACACACCTGGTTTTCAGACCAGACGCCCATGGGTGAACAGATGCGCCAGTGCATTTGATATTTAAACAATAAATACAATAAGTCACAATGGACTTGAAAATGGATACTTGGTCGTACCTGGCGTCGCATTGCGCCGGGTGTATGATAGGGCCCATAATCTGCCAAACAGCAGATAGTTTCATAAATGTTGCTTTTTGGCTCAGATCACAGTAGAAACTATTTTTCAGTTAATGCATGTCCTTAATGCATGCATGCTGCGATTGGCTTTTTAAATGAAATGTGAATGTCGACCATTGCTATTTTCATAATGTCTCTCTGAACATTCTAAACATCTTTCTCCCTCTATAAAGAACCTTTTGATCAATGGAAGGTTCTGTGGATGTTGAAGGTTCTGAATGGAACCCTCAATGTCAATAAGGAACCGTCATTTTGCTCAACACAGTTAGTCTGATTGTTTAAATCTGGTGTTGTTGATTTACCGCACAGAGTGCCATGTTTTACCATGCCTAATATGATCTCGCTCACTGCAGTGTGATCTCATAGTAGCGCCGAGCCAACGCACAGAGTAGCATTGTAACATCACTTTAACACACTCACATGTGTGTGATATGATCAAATAGCGCTGTGTTATCCCACATATGCATGAGCAGAAGAAGCGGAAGTGACGACTGCGGCAGAATAAAAGCTCCGCCCACTCAAGAGTCAAGACACGCCTTTGTTTGAATAAGCGAATAAAGCGAATTCTAGCGGCAAAAAACTACATGTTGTGCCTTTAAGTCAACTGATCACTCTTTACAGTGTGATGCACATGTTTTGAGTCACATGACGTTTGTTTGAAATCTCTTCGAATTGAGCTTGTTTGAATAGATTCTTGAAGGCTTGATTTTGGACAGTGAACCAATTCAAAAATTGCTTAAATTGCTCAGCAAATTAATTCTGGACTGTTGGTTTACAGGCCAAGTGATCAGAGTTTGAATTTGACTTATTTGTGAATTGTTGAATAACCTTTGTCATGTGAATTAAATTAACTGAATTGTTATTGGAGTTATATTTGTATTTTCTCTTTTTTTTTCTTTGAACTGCATACTTAACACATAAAGCTTTGCACAGATTGAACATAATT
>JAGHMJ010000029.1:3655381-3667881 GCA_018749465.1 Paracanthobrama guichenoti
TAATAAGATGGACGATCTTAGAGCCAGGATAAGTTTTCAACGGGACATGAGAGACTGTAATATCTATTGTTTGTCTGAAACATGGCTCACGCCCGCGTCCCGACACAGCTGTGACGCCGCCGGAGAACTTCTCTGTTTTTCGGATGGACAGAACAGCCGCGCCGGTAAATCCAAAGGCGGTGGAGTGTGTTTCATGATCAACAAGAAATGGTGCGATCCCAGGAACATCACCATTCTCTCGCGGTCCTGCTCACCTCATCTGGAACATTTAACAATCATCTGCCGCCCATTCTATCTGCCGAGGAGTTTTCTGCGGTTGTCGCGACCGCGTTTACATCCCACCGCAGGCAGACACAGCGCTGGCTTTATCTGGCCTTCATGATGTTGCCAGCGGCGCCATAAACCAACATCCCGACGCGGCATTCATTGTCGCGGGCGATTTTAACAAAGCAAACCTAAAGAAAGTCCTGCCAAACTTTCACCAGCACGTCTCCTGCCCCACACGAGGAGCAAACACACTGGATCACTGCTACTCTCCGTTTAAGAACGCCTATAAAGCGCGGTCACTTCCAGCGTTTGGCAAATCGGATCATGCCGCCATTTTCCTCACTCCCGAATACAAACAAAAGCTCCTCCAGGAAACCCGGTGAGGCGGGAAGTTAAGCGTTGGTCACCCCACTCAGAGACCGCGCTTCAGGCAGCTCTGGGCGATGTGGATTGGGACATGTTCGAGCGAGTTCAGCTGACGTAAGCGAGTTCACAGACGTGGCGCTTTGCTTCATCAACACGCTTACAGAGCAAGCCACGCAAACAATAACAATAACGTCCTTCTCAAATCAGAAACCGTGGGTGGACAATTCAATCCGCGCGGCAGTGAACGCGACGCGACTGCTGCTTACAACGCCGGTCTCCATTCAGGGAATATGAATGAATACAGATCGTCCTGTTATGCTCTCAGACGAGCAGTTAAAGCCGCAAAACTCCGTTATAAAGACCGAGTGGAGTCTCATTTCCAACTCAACGACTCATGGCGCATGTGGCAAGGTCTGAGGTCCATCTGCTCCTTTGGATCTAAATCCTCTGCAGAGGCAAGCGTTGATCCGTTGCTCGTGAACGAGTTAAACTCTTTCTATGCTCGCTTTGACTGTAACCGCTGCAACGCGACTCCGCCAAGTGGCGCGTTAGAGGAAATTACTCAGAGCAGCAACAATCACGTGATCTCTGTCTCGGAGGATGAAGTTCGGAGAGCACTCAAGCGTGTGGACGCCAGGAAAGCTGCTGGGCCGGATGGTATTTCAGGTCGTGTTCTGCGGTCCTGTGCTGATCAGCTCACCGGGTTGTTTACATCTATCTTTAATGAGTCCTCGCTACATCTGTGGTCCCCACCTCCTTCAAAAAATCCACCATCATCCCTGTCCCTAAGAACAGTAAACCCTCTTGCCTAAATGACTATCGCCCAGTGGCTCTCACGTCTATAGTCATGAAGGTCTTTGAGAGACTCATTAAAAACACCATTTGCGCCTTCATTCCTGACACTTTGGACCCTCTTCAGTTTGCCTATCGTCCCAATAGATCGACTGAAGATGCCATCTCTCATGTCCTCCACTCCTCCTCACTCACATCGACAGCAAAAGTGGGAACTACGTAAGACTGCTATTTATTGACTATAGCTCAGCCTTTAACACCATAGTTCCCACCAAGCTAACCTCCAAACTCCTGGATCTCGGCCTGAATCCTTCTCTCTGCCACTGGATTGAGGACTTCCTCACTGGCAGGCCTCAGGTGGTGAGAATAGGCCAGTCCACCTCCACCTCCATCACCCTGAGTGTGGGAGCTCCACAGGGCTGTGTCCTGAGCCCCTGCTCTACTCTCTCTACACGCATGACTGTTTGTCCACACACAGCTCCACCTCTATCATCAAATTTGCTGATGATACTGTTGTCCTGGGCCTCATTTCCAACAACAATGAGACGGCATACTTGGACGAGGTGGAGCATCTAACAGCATGGTGCCAGGACAACTGTCTCTCTCTGAATGTTGGCAAGACCAAAGAAATGATTGTGGACTTCAGGAAGAGACAGCAACGGACATACTCCCCCTCATGATCAGCGGGTCACCAGTAGAGAGAGTGAGCAGCTTCAAGTACCTGGGAGTAAACATCTCCGAGGACCTGACCTGGACTGCTCACATTCAGACACAGGTGAAAAAGCCAGGCAAAGACTGTACCACCTGCGCCAGCTGAGGAAATTCAGGCTTTCACCAGCTATCCTGAAAACTTTCTATTTAGGGGCGATAGAAAGTGTATTAACTCAGTGCATCACAGCGTGGTATGGGAACAGCACCAGTCATGACCGCAAAGCCCTGCAAAGAGTCGTGGCGCTTATCCGGCGTATCTCAGGGTCAGCTCTCCGCCTCTGCAGGACGCCTACACCAAACGCTGCAAAGGTAGAGCTACCAAGATCATCAAGGACTCTAATCACCCTGCAAACCCTCATTTCACGCTGCTACCATCTGGTAAGCGCTCCAAGCCTGATGGCCAAAACTGAGAGACTCAGGAGGAGCTTCTTCCCCAGGCCATCAGACTCCTGAACTCAGTCACTTAACATCACGTGACTTCACGTCAGGATAAACATCGATACACTGACATTGCACTGCACTTTCTGTTCTCGTTGTTACTGTGTAACAACCTGTCATAAACCTGTTTGCACATTATACTCTTTATACATTTGTTAACCACATATTTATAAGTCTACAGTTTACTCACTGCAAAGTCTACTTCAATTATTTTATTCCACTTTATCCTTATTTGTTACCTTTTTTTTCTCTTGACTTGATTATTTATAATTCTACAGATATATATATATATAGTACTTTTTTTTATATCCTATTTCTATTATAATTTCTTCCTTGTGTTTTTAACTGTGAATTTGCACTGTCCATGGAGCGGACCTGTTTACATTTCACTGCCGGTTGTATATTCTGTATATAACTGTGTATGTGACAAATAAAACTCTTGAATCTTGAATCTTGAATCTTGACCCCGCTCTGTGACTCATGAGTTGCTGTTGTTCCCAATCGCTTCCACTTTGTTATAATCCCACTAACAGTTGAGCGTGGAATATTTAGTAGTGAGGAAATTTCAGGAATGGACTTATTGCACAGGTGGCAACCTATCACGGTCCCACGCTTGAGTTCACTGAGCTCCTGAGAGCGACCCATTCTTTCACAAATGTGTGTAGAAGCGTCTGCATGCCTAGTGCTTGATTTATACACCTGTGGCCATGAAGGGATTGAACACCTGAACTCAGGGATTTGGAGGGGCGGCACAATACTTCTGGCAATATAGTATAGCTAGATACATATTTTAGCATTTTAATCACCAGGTTTTACATTTATGGTTACTTCTCTAATTCATATTATACACGCTTTGGGTTTATGGTTTTTGTAAATATTTGCTGGACATGTCATCAGAGTATAATGTTCTTTACTGGGGCCGGTTCAGCATTTACTCAAGCGTGTGTGGTTTATCGCTGCAGACGTATCTAATGTCAGCCTGAGATGAGCAGAAGTCATCCATCACTCATGTTACTAATCACGGCAGAGATATGAATAAACCTCGTGCGCTTTTTTACTATTCACATTAAAGGAACAGAGCCTATAAATTACAATAGAATAAATGTGTTTTTACCTCCTCAACATGGCCAAAACAAACGCCCACCGCGGTGACGTCACACATCCCTTGGCGCTGTCAATCACCTGACGCAGCGATGTGATTGGCCGACGGGGAAGGCTTTAATCTCGGACGCGAGGTGTGCGTGAGCCGAGCTCAGTGTGAGTGCGCGACGCGGAAGATAAGATGCGCTCCGAACTGTCTCTGCTCCCTCTCCCCAGCAAGAGCCTTTAAGGATTATATTGCGTTTTGGTTTCTAGAACATTTGGACACGTTTGTTTGTCTTCTTGGGAGATACTTTTGGTCGATCTGCAGATGCGTGTCCAGATTGCGCAGAGAGAAGTGGGACATGATCACACTGCCTACGGAGTCTGCTGTGTTTAGAGTGGTTGATCTCGTGTGGGACCCGAGCCGAAGCCTTCACCCCGTCCCGCACTCGCTGCCTCCCGCAGACCCGCAGCGCCAGGCGAGCCGTTTGCCCGTCAAAGTGCTGAAAATGCTGAGCGCGCGCGCCGGACACATCCTGCACCCGGACTATCTGCAGCCGTTACCGTCCACCCCCGTCAGTCCCATTGAGGTAAAACTCACCGTTTGCGACACGAAACAACACCTTTGTTCATTTTATTTTATTTTTTATTTTTTTCACTTCAGACTTCATTTTCAACTCTTAATCTACTGAAGCCGTTCGCTTAGAAAATGCGCTAATATTTTTATTAATATTATTAACCCTTTATACCGACTACTACTACGCAGTTAAAACCATTCCCCCCCATAAAATACTCCGATTATAAATTGAATTTATTTTTAATAACGTTTATATGGCAACTCAAAAAATAGAAACAACTTTTATGTGCCAGATGTTATAATTAACCCTTTATGCAGTGTTATAATTTTTTTTTTTTTCTTAAATACTCCTGATTATAAATGGAATTTATTTTTAATAACGATAATTTGGCAACTCCAAAAAAAAAACAAAAAAACTTTTATTTACCAGACGTTATAATTAACCCTTTATACTACGCTTTGTTAAAATAATTTTGTTTCCATAAAATAATCCGATTATAAATTGAATTTATTTTTGATAATGTTAATATGAAACAAACAAAAACCTTTTATTTACCAGATGTTATAATTAACCCTTTGTACTAGGCATTGTTAAAATATATATATTAATATATTAATAAAACAATCCGATTATAAATGGAATCATTTTTAATAACGTTTATATGTCGAATAATAAAAAAACACTCTTAAAAGTATTAATTTACAGTTTAATTATTTAATAAATACACTTTGAACTCTTACAAATTTAAAATAAGTGAATAATTATAATTTAATAGTGATAAATATGTTAAGTGCAACATTAGATAATAGAATAATTAGTTTATTTATTTAGCATATACCAGCAGCAATGGCTATATTAATGTCAATCAACAGTATTTCAAATAAAAAAATAATTAATAATGATTAGAATACCACTTCAATTACATTGTTTACAACAATTTATCAAACAATCAATCAAAACACACACATATATATATATATATATATATATATATATATATATATATATATATATATATATATATATATATATATATATATATATATATATATATAATATAGCAGTAACAACAATACAATAATAATGTTCACTAACAATTACATATAATCTTTCAATTTAACATATGCTAGAAATTCTACAATAATTCCAGGAGAAACCCTTTAGAAAAGCCATTAATATATTTTCTGAATAAAAAAAAAAAAAAAGTTGTCTAATATAAAGACAGACCGACTGTATTAAAATATGCTTTACACTCTTATGCAAATCTCAAACTGGTTTCTCTTCCATAAATAATTAGGCTTATAAACCTCAGCATTTCTGAAATTGCATCACTGTCGCCATATGACAATTCTGTAAGGCAGAGTTGCAATGTGAACATTTATCAAAGATGCATAAATACTGGAAAGTGTGAAGAAAAAAATAAAGATTTTTTCACTTTATGCATCGTTTTTAGTCAATTTTGTCAAATGTGGCTGCATGGTTTCCTTAAACTGACCTTCTATGCATTCGGATGCATGTTTTTCTTTAGCCATATAAAGGGAAGGAGAACGATACGTTGCCATATGGACACACGTTTTATTGCATGTACAGAAGGATATAATAAACCCTCTTGACGTTTGATTTAATGTCTCTGCAGCATTTTAGATTTAAGAGAGGCTCGAGTCGCGCTCAAAGGCTTTACGGTCTCAAAATGTGAATCTAAACACTAAACATTGACCTTTTTGGCCTAGAAAATATCATGAACTCATTCATTAAATGCACATTTATGTAGATTCAAATATGGGTGTTATCTTAAAACTATCATATACTTAAAACTGTTTATTTTCACAGCTGGATGCCAAGAAGAGTCCGCTCGCCCTCCTTGCTCAAACATGCTCCCAAATCGGGAAGTCAGATCCCCCGTCCTCGGCGAAACTCTCGGCAGTCGCCTCGGACAAGGACTGCAAATCCAGCCCATTAAAGATCAGCGACATCGGAGCCGAGGACAAATCTAGTTTCAAGCCATACGCCAAATCATCAGAGAGAAAGGACACGGGTGGAGATAAGTCTGGTTTCCGTGTGCCGAGCGCCACCTGCCGGCCGGTCACGCCGCGGACGGGCAGCCCGAGCTCATGCAGCTCCGTCTCTCCACAGCCTGGACGGACGGAATCCGGGGATAAAACAGGGAAAAAGGAAAGTGATGCACGTAAAAGCTCCACGCCGGATGCATCCGGAAGAACTGAGAGTAGCAGTGAGGCAAGCAAACCGCAGGATGTTTCCAAAGCGGGCGCGTCTGACAGCGCTCCCACATCCTCGGCCTCGTCCGCTCTCGGGTCGGGACTCGTGGCGCCGGTTTCGCCCTACAGACCCGGACACACCGTCTTCCCCATCTCCCCCGCCGGACTACCCTATCCCGGAGCTTACGCCGGCTACCCTCAGCCCTTCCTGTCGCACGCCGTGGCTCTGGACCCGAGCAAGGCCGGCAGTGGCAGTCAGTTGATTAATGCTCAGCTGTCCGGCGCTCTCAGCGGTAAGGCGGGGTCGAGTCCCCTCGCCGGAGCCTCTCCGCCATCCATCATGACCAGCAGCCTGTGCAGAGACCCGTTCTGCCTGAGCTACCACTGCGCGAGCCATCTATCATCCAACAGCTCACACGACAGCAAGTCTGGATACCCGCTCATGTATCCCAGCCCCACTCTGCACCCGCCCTCGTTCCCTGGACACCCGTTATACCCGTACGGCTTCATGCTCACTAACGAGTCCCAGCAGCACATCTGCAACTGGGTGTCAGCCAACGGCCCCTGCGACAAGCGCTTCTCCACCTCGGAGGAGCTTCTGACCCATTTGCGGACTCACACGGCATTCGCGGAGAAGTTCGTATCGGGATACCCGAACACTTTAACCCAGCTCTGCCACATACCCGGAGCCCCGCTGGCCCTCAGAACCCCGCATCACACGCTCGGGCTCGGCGCGCGGTATCACCCGTACGCCAAAAGCCCGCTACCAACCGGGCCGCCGGTGCCGGTGCCTGCAGCCACAGGCCCGTTTTACTCGCCGTATGCGCTGTACGGACAGAGACTGACCACTGCGCCTGGCCTCGGATATCAGTGAGGAAATGATTTTTGTATGTCTTCGTTCACCTCAGGACTAGTGGACCATTATTTATTAAAGTTAGCTTTAAAGCGAATGAAATAAAAACATTTCAACAAGACTCACATGGCTTTATTTAAACTGTTTTTATATATATATATATACACATGCGACTCTCGACTGAAGCCACGTCACACTGTGTAATGTCTCATAGCCAAAATTTGCATGTTTATTTCTAAATTTACTTGAATACTTATATTTTGACGTTTGTGGGGGAGAAATGTTTTTACTGTGAAAACTCAGGGAAAACGACAGCAATTAAAGAATAACTAGTTTATTTGTGTATCTGACTTTTCCTCGCCGACTCTACAGCACTGGTTTATTTAGGCACTAAAAACAAGATGTTAAATGTTGCGTTTGGCTCGATTTCTGACCGTTCAAAAATTGCAACCTTCAATAAAAATAATAATAAACCTCAGGTTATATGTGCAAAAAGGTCTTTATCAAAGCTTTTACAGAATGTGGTTACATGATGATATTAGATAACATGTCAGAATATTAGATGTTTCTATTTTATTTAGATATTTTGTCTTGGAATGATATTAGCAAGTCAGAAATATTAATTTAAACACTACAGTTCAAGGACATTCAATTAAGAATATAAAATAGCATTTGAATCTATTAAAATGATGTGTTGATAAACGCATGGTTTGTTTTTGACATTCTAAAAGAACTCTATTAGTTTTCCTGCTGAATCAAATCCATGATTTTATTTCTCCAGAAGAGCATCAAACTGTTCCTCCAACATTCAGTCTGTCTGAATCTCAGATTTATTTAGCGGCTAGTCTTTATAATCAATCATTCATGTACAATCACAGGTTAGTGTTCATCATGGAGGAAACGCATCTCAATAATAAAGCAAACAAACTCTTGACTGAATTTCTCTGTGTAATCTCTTTGGACATTCGCTCGTACAAATATAAAAGAATTATAAAATAACGCATTAGTTCATATATTATTATACAATGGTGGCCAAAAGAGACGTCCGGCCTAGAAAAACGAACATCTTCACCCTTTATTTAAATATTAAAAAAGTGTTTTTGTAAGCATGTGTAGTTGTGCTTGTTTTATTTGCGATAACGCAATGACATAATTTTTGGCTATACTGTCATAAGACGTAATTATGAACACATGCAAAAACAGGAGAACCAATGAAATATTGATAACCGATTATGTTGTAGTCAGAATGCTTTTTTATTTTTGCATAGTAAAATAAAACCTGTAATAATTTTGTCGGATTAATACCATGACCAAGTTTAGTGTTTTGTTCTTTCCTCATAATTAAGATATTTTAAAAAATGTAAAATATTTTCCTCATATTTTGATGGTTTAATCAAATTTATAGGATCATTAAAAACACTTTTGGCCACTACTGTACTACTATTATGAATTTTCATGAATCAATTCATATTCAGGCAAAGCACGTCATATATATATATATATATAAATGCGTGCATGCTTCATAAATTAATAATATTTAAGAAACTGTTCCTAGTGGGGAATGCTGGATGTTTATTATAATTGGGCCGATATAAAACATTTCACCTTCGCTCTAAAGTTCAAATGGGAAGATATTCTGGAGACGCAGAATCATATTTAAATGTAGAGGTTTGTTAGTTTAGGAGCTGAAATATCAGCATTTTTTCCACAATATATATTGAACCAAATTAAACAAGACGTATGCAAGAAATCTTCCTTTCCTTTCATTGGAAAAGGCACAGAAGGCTAAATTGAGTGTATAAATTGCATATATGGGCACTTTTTTTGCCACACCACATTTTGTTTTTGTGCATTTTTGCAATTTTTTGGCTCAAATGTGTGCATTGCCATGTGTACTGCGGCGTGCAAACTGAAAACACACAGTTCCTCTAAATATTCATCATGACAGACTCCAGGAGTCACTGGACGACATGCATTTAAAACAGCGTGTTTGAGTTATAGACCAAACCCGCAGCATTTCAGCGCTGGCAGTCTGACGCACAACTCTTTTAGACTCCTGCTGATCCTACATGAAGACGTGACCGCCGACTGACCACACGCTCATATATTAGTAACATAAAACAATAATCGGTCGTGTGCTTCAGCCCGTCTGAACGAGCGCACAATGACTCTGAATGCATTGAACAGCAGCTGTCGGCTGTTTGTCGACAAACCATTATTCTGCTCAAACCACGAGTCATTACGTTTTTGTCTTGTTTTCCAGTAAAATAATGAAATATCCAAGAATAACAAGTAAAAAAGACTTCAAGGAAGCCAAGGAATCAGAGGAAAAAAGAATTGAGTTTCTTATTAGTTTAAACAGAAGTGCAACTTTGGACAGTTGGTGGCGCTAGAGGGATTGAATTGCAGACTCCAAAATTGCTGTGAGATTTAGTCAGACTGTCCTGTATCTGTGTGCCAAATTTCACTAGACTGGGTAAAGTCAGCCTGATCTGCCGGTGATTTGATTTCGTACTATAGCTCAGTCTGGAAACCTGTACATTCATTTCTACTGCTCCTGTTACACTTTTGCAGGAACCAATCACAGACTGGCTTATCAACCTGGCGCACTATTGGTGGGTTTAACACAATGACGGATAGAGAAGGATGCTTGTTGATCACGCCTCTTGTGGTCTGATTGGTTGAAGGACTATCCAATTGCGTACAGAGTCATTTGAACTATGCCCGTTGATCACGCCTCTTGTACAGCAGAAAATACAGAGCAGGCTTAAATTGACGGAGGACGGGGGATCTGACTTCCCGATTTGGGAGCATATTTGCGCAAGGAGGGCGAGCAGACTCTTCTTGGCATCCATAAATCTTAAATTGAGCTTGGTCTGGTGATAGCCAGACAAAAATTTCACAATTTTCCAGCAAGCATTTCCTCAATCTTCCCTCAGGTCATTTTGATCCGAAACTCATAAAACATTTTTTTTTTTTAAAGTGGTCCAGGACCTTAGGACTTTTGTCGCACTTGAACCACGAATACACACACAAAAATGACTGGATTTGAGGAGTTTTGTGGTTGAAATAAAAAATAAATAAATAAATCCTTCCCTCACAGGCCAATTTGACCCCCTTAGGAATGAATGAAATGTGAGGAATCTTTCAGTACACATAGAAAACCCTAAAATTGCTCAAAATTAAAAAGCTAAAACTTTACCAAAAAAAAAAAATTATTGTATAGTGTCTGCATGTGTATCTGAATGCATACGGAAGAGAAACTGACTTTAGGACCCAGCGGAGCAGCTCGTTCGACTCCATATAGAGCTATAAGGCTTTCTTTTTTCTTTTTTACACAAGAGTTCGGAAAAGACAGCCACAGTGACATATTGTGAGCTGATGCGAGCTGGTTATGCATGTATTTAAGAGTTATTGAATGTGAATGAATGTGAAGAATGTGCTTAAATTATATAATTTATTGGTAAAATCTAGTTATTTAAAGGTTGATAAAAAAATTGCATACAAATATTTTTAAAAATGTATCATTTTAAGGCTTCGGGTCATTTTGACCCGCGAAGGAAAGATTTGTTACAGAATGCGAGGGAAGAGTGAGGGTTAAGTTTATTGTTTCCTAAAACCCTACTAAATGTTGTTAGATTTATTAAAGTCAGATTTACAGTTAGAAAATAACCTTAAAATCTTTCATTTGACCCCGTTTTAAGGATGTTTAGATCATTTCATTGGAAAACGAGAGAAAGATACTGATGATTTGTGCATGGTGTAAATCACCAAACACAACTAAACCCTCTCACAGATATCAGAGGAGTGAACGTCTGTCATCCATTAATAATCTTGTCGTCAACACAAACAGCACAGATTCTACACAGATGATCGTTCACTCTGACGGCGTGTTTATAGAGTCATTACAGCTGCGCTTCTGTCTTCTACACACGCTGCTGCTAAGGTGTTCTGTGTAATACAAATAAAGGTTCCCAGTGGGAGTTTCACAGCGACGCCATAGGTTTCTCTTTGCTTTCAGTTCTTAAAGGGTTAGTTCATGCAAAAATTAAAATGACCCCATGATTTACTCACCCTCAAGCCATCCTAGGTGTACATGACATTCTTCTTTCAGCTGAACACAATCTGAGTTATATATAAAGAAAATATCCTGGCTCTTCCAAGCTTTATAATGGGAGTGAATGGAGGATGAGATTTTGAAGGCCAAAAAGCACATCCATCCATCCATCCATCCATCCATCATAAAAGTAATCCATATTGCTCCAGGGGTTAATAAAGGCCTTCTGGAGTGAAGCAAAATATCCATATTTATAACTATAAACTATAATCACTGGTAACAGCCATACGCAAATCTAGTTCTGGCGGAAGTGTGACCTCTGACCCGAAGTATGACGAGTGACCTCTGACCCGACACATGACGTAGGATGCAGGAGTAGTGTTAGCTCAGGTGAGAGTAGACAACCTCTTAACCGACGCATGACGAGTGACCTCTGACCCGACACATGTTGTAGAATGTAGGAGTAGTGTAAGCTCAGGTGAGAGTAGACAACTTCTGACCCAACACATGACACGTGACCTCTGACCCGACGCATGACGTAGGATGTAGGAGTAGCGTAAGCTCAGGTGAGAGTAGATGACTTCTGATGCATGACGAGTGACCTCTCACCAGACGCATGACAAGTGACCTCTGACCTGACGAGTGACCTCTGACCTGACGCATGACGTAGGAGTAGCGTATGCTCAGGTGAGAGTAGATGACTTCTGATGCATGATGAGTGACCTCTCACCAGACGCATGACAAGTGACCTCTGACCTGACACATGACGAGTGACCTCTGACCTGACGCATGACATAGGATGTAGGAGTAGCGTAAGCTCAGGTAAGAGTAGATGACCTCTTACCTGATGCATGACGAGTGACCTCTGACCCGACATATGACATATGATGTAAGAGTAGCGTAAGCTCATGTAAGAGTAGACAACCTCTTGCCCTACACATGACGAGTGACATTTCACCAGACACATGACGAGTGACCTCTGACCTGAGGCATGACGTAGGATGTAGGAGTAGCGTAAGCTCAGGTGAGAGTAGACAACTTCTGACCCGACACATAACGAGTGACCACTGACCCAACACATGACGCGTGACCTCCGACCCGACGCATGACGTAGGATGTAGGAGTAGCATAAGCTCAGG
>JAGHMJ010000029.1:3672881-3712881 GCA_018749465.1 Paracanthobrama guichenoti
AGTATATCATAACTTAGAACTTTTGTCATTTCAACTTAATATGTAGGCTATAATTTCAACGTTTGTCATAATATTACTTTTCTCATCTTGTCATGTCATGATTATGATTTACAGAGCATGACGTGCCGGATGCTCTGAATGATCTGGCGGGTTACAGCGAGGCTGATCTGAGATCAGAGCCAGGCTTTGATGATGCTTTGGTTGTGCGCTCAACGCCTCTGCTCAATGCGGCCTTTATACAGGCGAACTCAGCGACTCAATTACAAATACCAGCCTTCAAAATGTTGCCCAATTATCGGTTTCATTGGGCTGATGGATGCCAGCTGGGCTTTCAGGCTTTGGACTCGGTCTCAGCCCATAAGTCACTCTGACGTGCGTCTCTGAAGTCAATCCAGAGGAAAAGTCCATAAAAATGTTCAAGCGTTAAACTGCAGCGCCATCAGGCATTAATGCCGTCATGCACTTTAAGAGGAACCCGAGTTGTGACCGATCACAAGATCTTCCCATCATGCTTTCTGATCTTTCTGAGGACAGCGTGATGCGAGTGTGAGCAGACGACGGGTGCATCACCGACTTCCTGACAGGTTACGGAGCGGTTTTCATGGAGATTGACGGACAGGATCATGGCACAATCATGGCACAATCATGATTCCGGCCTTAGAGTAATTCACATATGACATGTCGAAATGATGACACTAAAGTCAAAATGATGAGATTGAGTTCAAACTGACTTAAATCATAATTAGGAGAAATCAAAATTATGTCATTCTAATTCGAAATTATGACAAAAAAATCTAAATTATGACTTGTCACAATAATGAGATAAGAAGCCAAAATCATGACATACTAAGTTTGAGTTATGACTTAAGTCATAATTATGAGATAAAAAGTCAAAATGATGTCAGTCAAAAATATGATAAATCAAAATTATGACAAAAAAAGTCAAAATTATGACGAATGAAAATTATGAGATAAAAAATTTAAATGATGACATACTAAGTTGAAACTGACTTAAGTCATAATTATGAGATCAAAAGTCAAAATTACGACATACTAAAATGAAATTATGACCAAAAAAAAAAAGCCTAAATGATGACAAATATTATGAGATAAATTGAAATTATGACTCGTCACAATAATGAGATAAGAAGCCAGAATTATGACATACTGAGTTGGAATTATAGCAGAAAGTTATAGAGAAAACTATCAAAGCCTCACCAAAGCTGCATTTATTTGATCAAATTTTTTTTTAAATACAGTAAAAATTATGAGATATTATTCTAATGTAGATCATCTGTTCTCTGTGTGAATATACAGTAAAGTGTGATTTATTCCTGTGATCAAAGCTGAGTTTATCATCATTACTCCAGTCTTCAGTGTCACATGATCCTTCAGACTTGAGATATAAAATCAAAATTATGAGATACTAAATTGAAATTATGACATAAAAAGTCTAGAACACCAAGTCGAAATTATCACTTGAAAGTAAATTTCAATGTCATCTCATGACTTTAAGTCATAATTCTGACTTTGATTCTCATTATTTGGATTTTATTAATGATTCTGGCCTTAGATAAAAGTCTCGTCTGCTCTCCAAAGCTGCGTTCATTTGATCAAAAATACTGTAGAAATTATGAGATATTATTCTAATGTAAGTGAGCTGTTCTCTGTGTGAATATACAGTAAAGTGTGATTTATTCCTGTGATTTTCAGCATCATTACTGCAGTCTTCAGTGTCACATGACCCTTCACTAATCACTCTCAGATGAGGATCTGCTGCAATGCTGAATAAAAGTCCTTTCAAACTAAAATGACTTTTCTACGGTACTGTATGCTAAATATGCATAACTAGATGTAAAGATCAGTGCAAGAGAAAAAAAGCGTTAAAACTTGAGGTACGTTTATGTTTTAGGCTTTGCTTATGCATGACAGCTGCAAGAGTATCACACAGCATCCCTGCAGAGGCATCACGACCTGTAGAACGCGTTTCAGCCACATGCGTTAGAGTAAAGCGCCACCTGCTGGTGAACACCATCAACTACAGCCACAGCATCACCACTCACTGACTGAGGATCCTGACAGTAAATCATCATGCTATCCTGACATGTCAGCTCTGAGCCTGTTATATAATCATGCATCAAACTAATATTTGCTATATTCACTAACCAGCCAACTTAGATTTAATTAAGAGAAATCAAACAGCTTTTTTTTTTTTTTTTTTTTTTTGACTCGGGTCAATCATGACAAATCGAAATTAAGACAGAAATTTAAATTATTACGTCAATTCCGACTAGTGCATCATAATTTTGACTTTTATCCTCATTTTGACTGCAGACTGCATTTATCTGGTCAAAAATACTGTAGAAATTATGAGATATTATTCTAATGTAAGTCAGCTGTTCTGTGTGTGAATATACAGTAAAGTGTGATTTATTCCTGTGATTTTCAGCATCATTACTGCAGTCTTCAGTGTCATGACAAACAAAATTATGATTATAAAAATTGACATCAGTCAATCATGACAAATCGAAATAACTGCATAAATTGAAATGATCATAATTTCAACTACGCGTCATAATTATTATGTCATAATTCTGGATAATAAGTGCATAATAATGCACTGACTAATGCACATGTTTATGGCCTTATTTAGGAGAAATCTATCCATGTGTTTCTATGACTGGCTATACCAACATGCAAGAATGCATTCAAATGAAAACACTGATTGTACTTCATTTATCAAAGCATTGCTCTCAAACAAAGGGAGTGTGTCATGTTTAATATTCATGATGTGTGTGTGTCGTGAAGCGGACCATCTCCACTCCCCCAAATCTGGAGCCATTTTACAGAAGAAAGAGAAGGCCATCAGCACCAGCAGAGGAGAAACCACACAATCCTGATTTACAGTGAGTTACAGCCTTTCACCCCTACACGATAATCGCGCGGTCTGTTTAACGCACTCGTGCATGTGTCAAATAATTAATTTATTCTACTTTATCAATGCATCCGATTTTGTAGGGATAACAGTAAACAACACATTCTTACGCATTACAGCTGTCAACACATTAAACGATTTAAATAATGTAACAAATAATGTAGAGATTATCCATGTGCAGAGGAGCCGTCATGTGATCTGGATGGCGCTCGTGTCGTAATCCTCAGAGTTGAAGCGCAACCTGAAAACAATAGCGTTTACTTCCATGATACCGATAGAAATGTGTTTTGGGGTTTTAACGCACATACAGTAGACATTGGCTGCGACCAAATTCGCATATTATCCGTCCTAAATGGTATCTGAGATTAGAGATAAGGCTAATATTGCGTTGGACGAGGATTCGATTAGAACTACAAACACGACTAATAAGTGTTAAAAACTACAAACATGGCGGATGTGCGAGTCTCCGACCGGGTTTGTTTGAGTGATTAATAATCAGTATCTAACCTGAATGGCCTTCTCTTCAGTATCTAACCTGACGAAAATATATTTATTCAATGTTATGCACATTATATTTCATCACTGTGAACTTTTGTAACGATACGTTTGGCCGTTAAGTTTTAAATGCATCTGCAAACACCTCTTTGCATAACGTACTCATATTATTAGGGCGTCAGATCGCAAACAAAATCTCTTAAAAGTTTTATTTCGAATTTTTATGTCATAATTAATTATTCTGGCCTCAGATAAAACTATTGAATCCTCGTCCGCTCACAAAGGCTGCATTTATTTGGTCATAAATACAGTATAAAATGTTAAATATTATTACAAATTAAAATAACTGTTTATAATATATAGTAAATATAGTTTATTCCTGTGATCAAAGCTGAATTTTCAGCATCATTACTCTTTAGTGTCGCATGATCTTCAAGACATTAAGTTTTAAATCCATCTGCAAACATCTCTTTGCATAACTTACTCATATAGGGCATCAGATCGCAAACAAAATCTCAAAAATCATATTCCATCATAAACTTTTCCTAAATCATGAAGTAAGCCCCGTTTGGCCGAGCGCATATAACTGTTGTTACTGTGTTTTACGGTAACTGAGTTCATGTGTGACCGTTGGCTCACGCTCACCTCAGTCAGATGTAAAGATCATCAGTTGGAGAGCTGTTTTAATAATAATGTCATCTCATAACTTATCCAGAGAAGCGCTTATAGGCTCAGCGACGCTGGGAGTGGTTTTTATAGCGGGATATTATGTGGGTAAGTGGGAAACCATAGAAATACAGCAGAAGTCAATCGTGTAACTATACGGAAGTTGGTGTAGTTTGATTCAACAAGCCGCTATTAAAGGCGCAGCGCCCAATTAATTTAAATGAACAAAACGAACCAATCAGTTCATCGAAACGACTTTACATGTCCAGCTTTACATGTTGCCAAAAAAAAAAAAAAAAAGTTGGAGCCTAAATAATAATAATAAAAATAAAAATGCTGGTTTATAAATATTTAAAGATTTGAATATGACAAGTCAAACAATAGCATATATATATAAATAAAATGGAGGTTTTTCAGTGAAAACACAACAAGCTGCAATTAAAGGTGCAGTGCCCAATTAATTTATAAACACATTAAACCAATCAGTTAATTGAAACGACTTTATGTTCAGCTGTGCCTGTGAAAAATAAATATCATGTGTTGACTTTTTCCTAATATTTTGTAACAAAAGGGTCTTTTTAAGACTTCCCACCTACAGTAAATAACGAAGTATGACATTATATTTATATACAATAAATATGTATTGTATTATTAAATAGAAAACCTTCAAATTTTGAAAAAGAAAAACTACACAAAAAAGTTGGAGCCCTAAAAATAATAAAAATTGCATATTTTAGGATTTTATTACGACGAGTTCAAAAACAGCTTTCATGTTGTAAACATTTTTAAAAAAAACCATTGCACGTGTAATTTCACAAATACTGAGGCGTTTCAGTGAAAATACACCTGCTGAACTGAATGTTGAAATTGCAAATAGTTAAATAATAATAGTAAAAACTGCACATGGAATTGAAAAAAAGGTGTTTTAGTGAAAATAAAAATGCTTGTGACTGCAAACATCACAATTTTATGTTGAATTTGTGAATAAATAAAAATAATAATGAAATAATTGTAAAATAAATGTCAAGAAATCCCACATGGAAAAAGAAGATTAAAATAAGGTGTTGTCTTATGAAATGTACACTAGTATAAATAGCACAAACGTCATTTCTGTCTCTGATTTCTTCTTGTTAAAGGCAAACGCAGATCTAAATTCTTCAGAATGACGTCGGGTAAAAGCCACGTGGGTAAGAAAGACGATCCCGTGATGCAGTACCTGCTGAACCATTCCCTGCGGGAACATCCGGCCCTGAAGAAACTCCGGCTGGTAACGATGCTCATCATGACGTCCGTCTCAGCCTGAAAACACACAGATGTCCTTAGACAAAAATTCAAAGCTATCACTCACTACTAATATACACCGGTCAGGCATAACATTATGACCGGTGAAGTGAATAACACTAATTATCTCTTCATCACGGCTCCTGTCAGTGGGTGGGATATATTAGGCAGCAAGTGAACATTTTGTCCTCAAAGTTGATGTGTTAGAAGCAGGAAAAATGGGTAAGCGTAAGGATTTGAGCGAGTTTGACAAGGGCCAGATTGTGATGGCTAGACGACTGGGTCTAAGCATCTCCAGAACTGCAGCTCTTGTGGGGTGTTCCCGGTCTGCAGTGGTCAGGATCTATCAAAAGTGCTCCAAGGAAGGAACAGTGGTGAACCGGACACAGGGTCATGGGCGGCCAAGGCTCATTGATGCACGTGGGGAGCGAAGGCTGGCCCGTGTGGTCCGATCAAACAGACGAGCTACTGGAGCTCAAACTGCTCAAGAAGTTAATGCTGGTTCTGATAGAAAGCTGTCAGAATACACAGAGCATCTCAGTTTGAATGGTTTGAGGAGCACAACAACGAGTTTGAGGTGTTGACTTGGCCTCCAAATTCCCCAGATCTCAATCCAATCGAGCATCTGTGGGATGTGCTGAACAAACAAGTCCGATCCATGGAGGCCCCGCCTCACAACTTACAGGACTTAAAGGATCTACTGCTAACATCTTGGTGCCAGATACCACAGCACACCTTCAGGGGTCTAGTGGAGTCCATGCCTCGACGGGTCAGCAAAAGGGGGACCAACACAATACTAGTCATAATGTTATGCCTGATCGGTGTATGTTTAAGAATAATCTGCAGTGTCCAAAATGGGAATATCCCTTTGAATTGTTGTGTAGTTAATGAACTGAAGATGTGTTTCTCTAGAAAACCATGGAGCACGAGTTGAACGGGATCATGGTGGCCTGCGAACAGGCGCAGCTCATGGCAAATTTAGCCAGATTAATCAAAGTGGAGAAAGCCATTGAGATCGGTAAGTGACTGTGAACACTGAACACTGGTACAAACACTGGCCGTGTGCTGAACTCAATCTGTGTGTGTTCAGGTGTGTATACGGGCTATAACGCCATGAGCATCGCTCTCACCCTGCCTGAAGACGGGAAACTGATCGCATGCGACGTCAACGAGGAATTCATCAACATCGGCAGACCCTTCTGGAGACTGGTCAGTTAATGCTCGGTCTTACTGTGCATGAAGCAGCTTTCCCTTTCCCTTTTCCCTGAAACGATTGACTGTTTCCTATCACAGATCTTCATTATTAGTCCACTGTACTGTTCATAAGCTACAAGACAATATTAAAAACTCACTATACTAATAAGGGACTATTGTAGTTAATAAAAATCACTGTTTTGTTCATGTAAAAGGGAACAGTAATATCCTATGAGACGGTATAATTTTCTTTCCGTTTGTATGTTTATCTTTATTTATTTAGTTTTATTTCTTACTTTTTACACTCATATTGGTGTATGGTTATATGTAGGTGATTGTACAATACAATTTTATGTTGAAATTGCAAATAGTTAAATATTAATAGTAAAAAAATTGCACATGGAATTGAAAAAGAAAATCTCTGTTTTAGCGAAAATAAAACTGCTCATGAATGCAAACATCACAGTTTTATGTTGAAATTGTGAATAAATAATAATAATAATAATAATAATAATAATAATGGTTCCTTGTTTATGAAAAGCAAAAATAAAACATTTAAAAAACTAAAAATATTTATATACAGTAAAAATATATTGTATTATTGAATAGAAAACCAAATAATAATAATACAAATAAAAATGCTGGTTTATAAATAGTATAGAGTCCAAAAACAGCTTTCATGTTGTAAATTATTATTATTATTTTAACAAAAATTGCATGTGTAATTGCACAAAATACTGAGGTGTTTTAGTGAAAATACACCTGCTCATGAATGCAAACATCACAGTTATATGTTGAAATTGTGAATAAATAATAATAATGGTTCCTTGTTCATGAAAAGCAATTAAAAAAAGCCATTTGCAATAATAAAACTGCATTAATGTTGTATTGCATCATTTTAATAAAGTTCATCTGTCCTTATCAGAGACCATAAACCTTCAGCATCGCCTTTATGTGGGTTAATATTTAAACGTAAGAGACTTTTAACATAGTTAATAGGTAACAATGTTCAACCACAGTTTGCTCTAACACATGGTCACTAAAATGAATAATCATATAATTGTCTTTGGATGTTTGTTAATTGGCTGTTTCATGAATGAACTCATTTATTATGAAGTTTTTGGATCTCTAGATTCATGCATGTGTGATCAGAGCAATCAGGCTCGATTACATTCATTCCCATTATAATCTTTAATAATCTTTGTCTCATGTTCTGAAATCTTCTCAGGGTTGTGTTGAGCACAAAATCGACGTGCGTCTGAAGCCAGCTCTGCAAACTCTTGGTAAGATCTGGATTTATTCAAGCATTGTGAAATTATTCACATCCAAATAACCTTTCAGCAAAAAAACTAACATAATATACAGTATCTGCGAGCAACATTTAGCGTTTAAGGCCTTTAAGCACTAGTAACCACTTAGATCATAGATGGACAAGACCATTTACAGCCAATATAGGCAATTTACCATATGAAATATGTTTTTTAAAGCTTTTTAACAGTTAAAGCATCACCTATGGTCCAATCTCCCTCAGAGTTGGCATGCTGCATGTGCTCACCTATTTTCGTGAAGTTCTGAGTTTTTGTTTAGGATTAATGCGCTTTCGAGTATATTTTGCCACACCCATTTTATAAATGACCCTGTTATAGCGACCCAAAGGGTAAAGTTCAAATTATTTTTGATAATTATTGATCTAGAGAGTCGAGAGCATTGTACTGCATTGGTTTTATTCAGATTGAGCGAAAAACTTAACATAAAAACATAACTGCAAATATTTAATGAACTACAACTTGTTAGCGCCAACTAGTGGCCAATTTCTTTCAAAATTCCTACAGACCTCTAGGGGCATGAGTTGAACATGCTCACCGAGTTTCGTTACGATCGGCCTCCGGTAACCTTGTCTAATAGATGCTCAAACTTCATTGGCCGATGACGGCTATGTTTTTTGAGATACGCCGATGTCCTCATAGGCCCTGTCCCAAATGGCACACTTCACGCATGTCTGTTAAATGCACGAGGACCGTAAGGTGTCCCATTTGTCATTTTAGGTCTCAGAAGGGTGCTTGCTTTGCGGTCGATATGCGCCCTGGATGCACACTTCTGCCGAGCCCGCACTGGTACGGGTTCCACAGCGGACTTCTTCCCGACAGTCAAAGCGGCGTTACGTCATGAAAGTGCGGACTCGTAGGAAGACTGCAAGGGTTTAGGGTGCCATTTGGGACAGGGCCATAGACTATCATGGTACCTTGTTTTTTTTCCCGGTTTAGCACGACCAAGTGGCTAATAGTTGCGATTTTTTTTTTTCCCCACGTGACTTCAGATTGAATTTATACACACAAGTCCCAAGTTTGGTGAAAATCTCTCATTCCGTTCATGAGCTACAGCCATTTTAGTAAAAGTGGCCCTGCCCACATCGAACATTGTGGCTCCCATTAGCAACCGTGAATTGAAATTTCTGCTTTTGATAAATATTGATATTCACTCTCCAGAGAATATTTCTGCACTGGTTTGCATTCCAACGATATAAGACACTTGAGCCTGCAGCCAACGGTTAGGAGTTATGAGCCATTTGGTACTTTTGACCGCTGTAGCGCCCCCGTCAGGCCGATCAGGGTGCGCCTCAATGACGTTGTAGGTGGTGTGAGTACTACCAGCCCTCAAAGTTTCAGGCCTTTAAAGGCCTGTGCACACCGGGACGATTATCGCGTGCGCTTATCGGCACGTCTTTGTGTTCACACCCAAGCGATTTTCGACGCGCCGAGTGAACGTGCAAATTCAGTAGATGGCGCTCCCGGTACACAAGGTGGCGCTGCGCCACTTTACGCTACTAACACTCGCTTGTCACACAGAAGAAGAGGAGAGACCGTATTTACGTGCTTGCCAAAACCATTCACACACTTTTTGCTAACTGGCAAGCAGCATTAGCAGCTCATCTTCTCCTTTGTGTACTTCCTCTTCGTCATAGCAACGTGTGCTCGGCAAGACCGTTCTGCGCTTGAGCGCCACCAAGTGGTGTTTTACTGTAACTTCAGCAGCTCCAGGCACGTCAACAAAAGCGCCGATCTCATTGGTCGGACAGTTTTTAACGTGCCGCGTCAAAACAAAACAAAAAAACGAACCCAAGTCTTTTTTTTTAAATGACGCTTTTATGCCTGCCGTGCACACTCACATTGGCGCCCTTTTAGTCATGAGGCGTTAAACGCGCGACAATCGTCCTTTTATTTTATTTCAGTAGTCAATTCTGACTTTTTTCCTCACAATTGTGAGTCCGGGTTGTGAGATAAAAAGTCGCAATTATCTTATAAATTGTTTTATTCAGTGGCAGAAACAAGATCCCATCATTTCAAGTCCCGGGAGTTTTAATAGTTAGTTATACTCAACTATAATAACCCCAGAAATAAATTGCACTGCGCATTTCTATTGTGTGACTTCAGTGTGAACATTCAGGTTGGAATTAACTTGACATGCATCATAATTGCACACAATTGACCCTCATAATAGTAAATAATAATACAATCTGAAGTATTTACATAGAAAAGTGGAAACATTGGGTCTCATATGATGTGAGATTTGCTGTGAACAGGTTTTTACAATAACATAAAACAAATGAAATCATATTAAATGTGACACTTGTTGATGTAATGATGAACATGCTCTGTTTGTTGTCAGACGAGCTTCTGGCTGCCGGTCAAGCAGAGACGTTTGATTTCGTCTTCATCGACGCCGACAAAGTCAACTACGACAACTACTATGAGAAATCCCTGCAGCTGGTCAGGAAAGGAGGAATAATCGCCATAGATAATGTGAGTGATCATGTGTGTTCATACTAACAGCTTCTGGAAAAACGATGCTCTTAACTCCTCCTTCCATTAAAACTGGCATACAACTGATCGCAAGGAATATTTCAGACAAAATGAAAATCCTGTCATCATATCCTCATCTTCATGTCACTCCAAAGTACAAACCCGTATGATTTTGTTCCGTAGTAGATTAAAGATGTTTTGTACAATAATGCTGTATGAATCTGTAATATTCCTCCAGTGTAGATCAGCTGTTCTCTGTGTGAATATATAGTAAAGTGTGATTTATTCCTGTGATTTTCATCATCATTACTCCAGTCTTCAGTGTCACATGATCCTTCACTGATCACTCTCAGATGAGGATCTGATGCTCAACACACATTATGATTATTATCAGTGGTGAGAACAGTTGTTATGGAAACCATCATACGTTTTAAAAGTTCAAAAGAACAGCGTTTATTTGAAATAGAATCTTTAGTAACATTATAAATGTCAGTTGCACTTTTGATCAATTGAATGCATAATGAAAGTATAATAGAATGAATGAATGAATCTTTGGTTGAACTGTATCTGTTAGCGGAGGGGTGAATGACACTGTTCTCCTTCAGGTCCTGTGGAGCGGTAGAGTGGTGAACCCAGAAGAGGGCGACGTCGACTCCATCAGCATCGATGCGCTGAACAAGAAGCTCCATCGGGACATCCGGATCAATCTGAGCATGCTCACGGTGGGCGACGGCCTAACGTTAGCATTCAAAATCTGACCTGAGCGACCGCCACGCGTCACAGGCTGAAGACACCATTCGTAATCATGCATTCACGTTGCTCGATTGAGGATACGCACTGTAATTGAAGTTTGACCATATCAATATGAAGTTTTGTATTCAAATGTTTATAGTGCCAGCTATTGATTCTGCTACTGAAAAAACTGTAAATGTACAATGTATTTGTGGTATACGTTTTTTCAATAAACAAAGTTACAGCACTGGAATCTGTATCAATATTTTAAAGGAACAGTTTTATCCTTAATTTAAAACTTAATTTTTGTTTTTAATATTTTTGTTGTGTTTTTGTTTTGTCAGCTTTAAACAATTTCTACAGTTTTTATACATTTTTATTTCAGTTTTAGTTATTTTAGTACATCAAGTTAAACCCTCTATGGTACGCATTTTGTTCTAACCATGATATATTTTTAATTTTTAAGTTTTTAATTGCATGAAATGGCTTCAATCATACAAATCTAAGCAGATTTTTGAAAATACGGTTTTTGGAGGGTGCTTGGGGAAACGTTGCCATATTCTTTTTTCTATTTAAATGCACATTTCTTTTAGAAACTGATAGATATACTTAATACGTGACACGTGCAAGCCAAAAATAAGTAGATCCCCATCATTTAACCTTCAAAATGGCTCATCCTCACTCTGATCACATGGAAGAGCTAACTCTGCACTCTTCCTACTGCCCTTTCTGTAAAACTGCTGTATTTATTTTCTGAAAAGAAGAAATAATTGTTATTTATACATAAATACAACTGTTTGTATATCTAAAAAAAAAAATCCTACTGCAATGTGGTACGGCGTTGCCATAAGGAAACATTGATATTTTCTCAATTTACAGTAAAACAATGTTAGACAACACTGTATTTTGAATAAAAATATCATATAATTTACTTCCCAAAAGATGCTGCAAAAAATGTATATGATTATCCTACTCCTCAAAACATTCACTACTGACTGGCTGAAGACGTTACTGTAGGTGCACTATGTAAAAATTTAAGTAAAATATCCAAACCCCGCTAGGCCAGAGTTATATATTTTGTTCAGTTGAGTACTTTGAGTAAATCGTGAGTAAATTGCTATTTTTCCCCAATGAACCGGGACGTGTGAGGGCGTGGCCTGTCGATGACATCATATCCGCTTCGGTTTGCGGTGTTATTCTGCAGAAGCGCTTTACTCTCACTGCAGTGTGAACAAGTGTCACAGCAGCCGCGAGCGAACGCACAGAGTAACGTCATCACATCATTCTCACACACTCAGATGTGTCTAATATGATCAACAGAGCTGCGTCACCTCATACTCATGACTGGAGAAGCAGAAATGGCGCCGGCAACTGTGGCATAATAAAAGTCCCGCTTCTCGCGAGGCATGTACATACTACAACGCGGTAAATCACACTACAAACGCGACAACACACTACAACGTGGTAAATCACTACAACGCGTAAATCACACTACAAACGCGACAACACACTACAACGTGGTAAATCACACTACAAATGCGACAAAACACTACAACGTGGTAAATCACACTACAAATGCGACAACACACTACAACGTGGTAAATCACACTACAAATGCGACAACACACTACAACGTGGTAAATCACTACAACGCGGTAAATCACACTACAAACGCGACAAAACACTACAACGTGGTAAATCACACTACAAATGCGACAACACACTACAACGTGGTAAATCACACTACAAACGCGGTAAATCACACTACAAATGCGACAACACACTACAACGTGGTAAATCACACTACAAATGCGACAACACACTACAACGCGTGGTAAATCACACTACAACGCGACAATCACACTACAACGCACGCGTAAATCACACTACAAACGCGGTAAATCACACTACAACGTGGTAAATCACACTACAACGCGGTAAATCACACTACAAATGCGGTAAATCACACTACAAACGCGGTAAAACACTACAAATGCGACAACACACTACAACGCGGTAAATCACACTACAAACACACTACAACGCGGTAAATCACACTACAAATGCGACAACACACTACAACGTGGTAAATCACACTACAAATGCGACAACACACTACAACGTGGTAAATCACACTACAAACGTGGTAAATCACACTACAAAAACACACTACAACGTGGTAAATCACACTACAAACGCGCAACAAACACACTACAACGCGGTAAATCACACTACAAATGCGACAACACACTACAACGTGGTAAATCACACTACAAACGCGGTAAATCACACACACAACAAATGCGCATAAACAACACACTAAATCAACGTGGTAAATCACACTACAAATGCGTAAACACACTACAACGTGGTAAATCACACTACAACGCGGTAAATCACACTACACAAACACTACAACGCGGTAAATCACACTACAAGCGCGTAAATCACACTACAGCGTGGTAAATCACACTACAACACACTACAACGTGGTAAATCACACTACGTAAATCACACTACAATGCACATCACACAACGTGGTAAATCACACTACAAACGCGACAAACACACTACAAACGTGGTAAATCACACTACACACTACACACTACAACGTGGTAAATCACACTACAAACGCGACAACACACTACAACGTGGTAAATCACACTACAAATGCGACAACACACTACAACGTGGTAAATCACACTACAAACGCGGTAAATCACACTACAAACGCGGTAAATCACACACACAAACGCGGTAAACACACTACAAACGTGGTAAATCACAAATCACACTACAACAAACACACTACAAAACAACACTACAACGTGGTAAATCACACTACAAACGCGGTAAATCACACTACAAACGCGACAACAACTACAAACGTAAATCACACTACAAACGCGGTAAATCACACTACAAATGCGACAACACACTACGTGGTAAATCACACTACAAACGCGTAAATCACACACTACGCGGTAAATCACACTACAAACGTGGTAAATCACACTACAAACGCGTAAATCACACTACAACGTGGTAAATCACACTACAACGCGGTAAATCACACTACAAACGCGACAACACACTACAACGTGGTAAATCACACTACACACTACAACGCGTAAATCACACTACAAACGTAAATCACACTACAACGTGGTAACACACACTACAAACGCGTACAATCACACTACAACGTGGTAAATCACACTACAACGTGGTAAATCACACTACAAACGCGACAAACACACTACAACGTGGTAAATCACACTACAAACGCGTAAATCACACTACAACGCGGTAAATCACACTACAAACGCGGTAAATCACACTACAAACGTGGTAAATCACACTACAAACGCGACAACACACTACAACGTGGTAAATCACACTACAAACGCGACAACACACTACAACGTGGTAAATCACACTACAAATGCGACAACACACTACAACGTGGTAAATCACACTACAAATGCGACAACACACTACAACGTGGTAAATCACAAACACACTACAACGTGGTAAATCACACTACAAACGCGACAAACACTCACACTACAACGTGGTAAATCACACTACAAACGCGTAAACACACTACAACGTGGTAAATCACACTACAAATGACAAATCACACTACAAACAACGTGGTAAATCACACTACAAACGCGTAAACAACACACTACAACGTGGTAAATCACACTACAAACGTGGTAAATCACACTACAACGTGGTAAATCACACTACAACGCGGGTAACACACTACACTAACGTGGTAAATCACACTACAAACGCGAAAACACACTACAACGTGGTAAATCACACTACAAATGCGACAACACACTACAACGTGGTAAATCACGTGGTAAATCACACTACAAACGCGGTAAATCGTGGTAAACACTACAAACGCGGTAAAACACACTACAACGTGGTAAATCACACTACAAACGCGACAACACACTACAACGTGGTAAATCACACTACAAACGCGTAAATCACACTACAAACGCGACAACAACGCACGTAAAATCACACTACAAACGCGGTAAATCACACTACAACGCGCGGTAAATCACACACTACAAAACGCGGCAAATCACACTACAACGTGGACAAAATCACTACAACGCGGTAAATCACACTACAAACGCAAAAACACACTACACTACAACGTGGTAAATCTACAACTACAATCATGCTACAAACGCGTAAATCACACTACAACGTGGTAAATCACACTACAAACGCGTAAAACACACTACAACGTGGTAAACACACTACAACGCGGTAAAACACACTACAAACGCCAAAACACACTACAAACGCGGTAAATCACACTACAAACGCAATAAAACACACTACAACGTGGTAAATCACACTACAAATGCGACGCGACAAAACACACTACAACGCGGTAAATCACACTACAACGTGGTAAATCACACTACAAATGCGTAAAACACACAACGTGGTAAAAAACACTACAACGCGGTAAATCACACTACAAACGACGAAAACACACTACAACGTGGTAAATCACACTACAAATGCGGTAAAACACACTACAACGTGGTAAATCACACTACGCGCGTAAATCACACTACAACGCGTGGTAAATCACACTACAAAACGCGACACAAAATCACACTACAAACGCGGTAAATCACACTACAAACGCGACATCACACTACAACGTGGTAAATCACACTATCAAACTACAAACGCGGTAAAACACACAACGTGGTACAACGCGGTAAATCACACTACAACGCGGTAAAACAACGTGGTAAATCACACTACAAACGCGGTAAAAATCACACTACAAACGCAGTAAATCACACTACAACACGGTAAATCACACAACGCATACAAATCACACTACAAACGCGGTAAATCACACTACAACGTGGTAAATCACACTACAAATGCGACAACACACTACAACGTGGTAAATCACACTACAAACGCGGTAAATCACGGTAAACGTGGTAAAAAACACACTACAAACGTGGACAAAACACTACAAACGCGTAAACACACTACAACGTGGTAAATCACACTACAACGTGGTAAATCACACTACAAACATGGTAAATCACAAACTACAAATGCGACAACACACTACAACGTGGTAAATCACACTACAAACGCGCACACTACAACGCGTAAAAATCACACTACAACGTGGTAAATCACACTACAAACGGTAACACACTACAACGTGGTAAATCACACTACAAACGTGGTAAATCACTAAACTACAACACTGCGCGGTAAAAACACACTACAACGCGGGTAAATCACACTACAAACGCGACAAAACACTACAACGTGGTAAATCACACTACAAACGTGGTAAATCACACTACAAACGACAACACACTACAAACGTGGTAAACACACTACAAACGCGGTAAATCACACACGCCGACAAACACAACGTGGTAAATCACACTACAATGCGAAAACACTACAAACGCGACAACACACTACAACGTGGTAAATCACACTACAAAAATCACACTACAAACGTAAATCACACTACAAACGCGGTAAAACACACTACAACGTGGTAAATCACACTACAAACGCGGTAAAACACACTACAAACGTGGTAAAAATCACACTACAAACGCGCGGTAAACACACTACGCGCGCGAAAACACACTACAACGTGGTAAATCACACTACAAACGCGGTAAATCACACTACAAACGCGGTAAATCACACTACAAATGCGACAACACACTACAACGTGGTAAATCACACTACAAACGCGGTAAATCACACTACAAATGCGACAACACACTACGTGGTAAATCACTACAAACGCGGTAAATCACACTACAAACGCGACAAAACACTACAAACGCGATAAAACACTACAACGTGGTAAATCACACTACAAACGCAACAAAACACTACAACGTGGTAAATCACACTACAACGTGGTAAATCACACTACAAACGCAACAACACACTACAACGTGGTAAAAATCACACTACAAACGCAGCAAATCACACTACAACACGGTAACTACCAACGCGACAAATCACACTACAAACGCCGGTAAATCACACTACAAACTACAAATCACTACAAACGCGACAAAACACTACAACGTGGTAAATCACACTACAACATGGTAAATCACACTACAAACGTGGTAAATCACTACAAACGCGACAAAACACTACAACGTGGTAAATCACACTACAACGTGGTAAATCACACTACAAACAATGCGACAACACACTACAAACGCGACAAAAACACTACAAACGCGACAAAACACACTACGTGGTAAATCGCACTACAAAACACAACACACTACAACGTGGTAAATCACACTACAAACGCGACAACACACTACAACGTGGTAAATCACACTACAAACGCGACAACACACTACAAACGCGACAAAAACACACTACAAACGCGACAAAAACACACTACAACGTGGTAAATCACACTACAAATGCGACAACACACTACAACGTGGTAAATCACACTACAAACGCGAAAACACACTACAAACGCAACAAAAACACACTACAAACACGACAAAAACACACTACAAACGCGACAAAAACACACTACAAACGCAACAACACACTACAACGTGGTAAATCACACTACAAATGCGACAACACACTACAACGTGGTAAATCACACTACAAACGCGGTAAATCACACTACAAATGCGACAACACACTACAACGTGGTAAATCACACTACAAACGCGGTAAATCACACTACAAATGCGACAACACACTACGTGGTAAATCACTACAAACGCGGTAAATCACACTACAAACGCGACAAAACACTACAAACGCGACAAAACACTACAACGTGGTAAATCACACTACAAACGCAACAAAACACTACAACGTGGTAAAAATCACACTACAACGTGGTAAATCACACTACAACGTGGTAAAAATCACACTACAAACGCAGCAAATCACACTACAACACGGTAACTCACTACCAACGCGGCAAATCACACTACAAACGTGGTAAATCACTACAAACGCGACAAAACACTACAACGTGGTAAATCACACTACAACATGGTAAATCACACTACAACACGGTAAATCACAAACTACAAATGCGACAACACACTACAACGTGGTAAAAATCACACTACAAACGCAGCAAATCACACTACAACGTGGTAAATCACACTACAAATGCGACAACACACTACAACAACGCGGTAAATCACACTACAACGCGGCGACATCACACTACAACGTGGTAAACACACTACAACGTGGTAAATCACACTACAAACGCGGTAAATCACACTACAAACGCGAACAAAACACACTACAACGTGGTAAATCACACTACAAATGCGACAACACACTACAACGTGGTAAATGACACTACAAACGCGGTAAAACACACTACAAACGCGAAAAACACACTACAAACGCGACAAAAACACACTACAAACGCAACAAAAACACACTACAACGTGGTAAATCACACTACAAACGCGACAACACACTACAAACGCGGTAAATCACACTACAAACGTGGTAAATCACACTACAAACGCGACAACACACTACAACGTGGTAAATCACACTACAAACGCGGTAAATCACACTACAAACGCGGTAAATCACACTACAACGCGCATAAAAACACACTACAACGCGTAAATCACACTACAACGTGGTAAATCACACTACAAACGCGACAACACACTACAACGTGGTAAATCACACTACAAACGCGTAAATCACACTACAAATGGTAAATCACACTACAAACGCGGTAAATCACACTACAAATGCGACAACACACTACGTGGTAAATCACACTACAAACACGCACAACGCGGGTAAACACACTACAAACGCGTGGTAAATCACACTACAAATGCGACAAAACACTACAACGTGGTAAAACACACTACAAACGCGACAAAACACTACACTACACACTACAAATGCGACAACACACTACAACGTGGTAAATCACACTACAAACGCGACAAAACACACTACAAACGTGGTAAAACACACTACAAACAAACGCGGTAAAACACACTACAAACGCGAAAAACACACTACAACGTGGTAAATCACACTACAAATGCGACAACACACTACAACGTGGTAAATCACACTACAAACGCGGTAAATCACACTACAACGCGTAAATCACACTACAACGCGCGACAACACACTACAACGTGGTAAATCACACTACAACGCGACAACAACACTACAACGTGGTAAAATCACACTACAACGCGTAAATCACACTACAAATGCGTGGTAAATCACACACTACAAACGTGGTAAATCACTACAAACGCGGTAAATCACACTACAAACGCGAAAAAACACTACAAACGCGACAAAACACTACAACGTGGTAAATCACACTACAAACGCAACAAAACACTACAACGTGGTAAAAATCACACTACAACGTGGTAAATCACACTACAACGTGGTAAAAATCACACTACAAACGCACACTAAATCACATAAACACACTACAACACGGTAACTCACTACCAACGCGGTAAATCACACTACAAACGTGGTAAATCACTACAAACGCGACAAAACACTACAACGTGGTAAATCACACTACAACATGGTAAATCACACTACAACATGGTAAATCACAAACTACAAATGCGACAACACACTACAACGTGGTAAAAATCACACTACAAACGCAGCAAATCACACTACAACGTGGTAAACACGGTACAAATGCACACTCACACTACAACGGTAAATCACACTACAACGCGCGACAAAACACACTACAACGTGGTAAATCACACTACAAACGCGACAACACACTACAAACGCGGTAAATCACACTACAACGTGGTAAATCACACTACAAACGCGACAAAAACACACTACAACGTGGTAAATCACACTACAAACGCGGTAAATCACACTACAAACGCGACAAAACACACTACAACGTGGTAAAACACACACTACAAATGCGACAAAACACTACAACGTGGTAAATCGGTAAATCACACTACAACGCGGTAAATCACACTACAAACGCGATAAACACACTACAACGTGGTAAAATCACACTACAAAATGGTAAATCACACTACAACGTGGTAAATCACACTACAAACGCGGTAAATCACACTACAAACGCGAAATCACACTACAACGTGGTAAATCACACTAACGTGGTAAATCACACTACAAACGCGAAACAAAACACTACAACTCACACTACAACGCGGTAAATCACACTACAAACGCGACAAACAAATCACACTACAACGCGGTAAATCACACTCACACTACACACTACAAAAAACACTACACAACGGTAAATCACACTACAAATGCGACAACACACTACAAACGTGGTAAATCACACTACAAACGCGCGTAAATCACACTACAAACGCGACAAAACACACTACAACGTGGTAAATCACACTAAATCGCGCGTAAATCACACACACTACAAATCACACTACAACGTAAATCACACTACAAACGCGACAAACACACTACACTACAACGCGGTAAATCACACTACAAATGCGACAACACACTACACGCGTGGTAAATCACACTACAAACGCGATAAAACACACTACAACGTGGTAAATCACACTACAAATGCGTAAATCACACTACAACGTGGTAAATCACACTACAAACGCGTAAATCACACTACAAACGTGGTAAATCACACTACAAACGCGACAAAACACACTACAACGTGGTAAATCACACTACAAATGCGACAACACACTACAACGTGGTAAATCACACTACAAACGTGGTAAATCACACTACAACGCGGTAAATCACACACTACAAACGTGGTAAATCACACTACAAACGCGACAAAACACACTACAACGTGGTAAATCACACTACAAATGCGACGTGGTAAAACACACTACAACGTGGTAAATCACACTACAACGTGGTAAATCACACTACAAACACTACAACGAAAACACACTACAACGTGGTAAATCACACTACAAACGCGGTAAAACACACTACAAACGCGGTAAATCACACTACAAACGCGACAAAAACACTACAAACGCGACAAAAACACACTACAACGTGGTAAATCACACTACAAACACACTACAAACGCAGCAAATCACACTACAACGCGTGGTAAATCACACACTAAACAAATGCGTAAACACACTACAACGTGGTAAATCACACGACAACACACTACAACGTGGTAAATCACACTACAAACGCGAAATCACACTACAAACGTGGTAAATCACACTACAAACGTAAAAATCACACTACAACGCGACAACACACTAAAACGTGGTAAATCACACTACAAACGCAACAAAACACACTACAACGTGGTAAATCACACTACAAATGCGACAACACACTACAACGTGGTAAATCACACTACAAACGTGGTAAATCACACTACAACGTGGTAAAACACACTACAACGTGGTAAATCACACTACAAACGCGGTAAATCACACTACAAACGCGGTAAATCACACTACAAACGCGACAAAACACACTACAAACGCGACAAAACACTACAACGTGGTAAATCACACTACAAATGCAAAACACACTACAAACGCAGTAACACACACACTACAATCACACGTAAACACACACAACGTGGTAAATCACACTACAAACGTGGTAAATCACACTACAAAACGCGTACAACACACTACAACGTGCGACAAATCACACTACAAACGCGTAAATCACACTACAACGTGGTAAATCACACTACGTAAAAACACTACAACGTGGTAATCACACTACAACGTGGTAAATCACACTACAAACGTGGACAACACACACTACAAACGTGGTAAAAACACACTAAACAACGTAAAACACACTACAAACGCGGTAAATCACACTACAAACGCGGTAAATCACACTACAAACGCGGTAAATCACACGAAAACACACTACAACGTGGTAAATCACACTACAAATGCGACAACACACTACAACGTGGTAAATCACACTACAAAACGCGTGGTAAATCACACTACAAACGTGCGTAAACACACTACAACGTGGTAAATCACTACAAACGCGGTAAATCACACTACAAACGCGACAAAACACTACAAACGCTGGACAATCACACTACAACGTGGTAAATCACACTACAAACGCGTGGTAAAACACACTACAACGCGGTAAATCACACTACAAACGCGACAAAACACACTACAAGCGCGGTAAAATCACACTACAAACGCGGTAAATCACACTACAAACGTGGTAAAATCACACTACAAAGCGTGGTAACTACAACACACTCACAACAAACGTGGTAAATCACACTACAAGCGCGTAAAACACACTACAACGCGGTAAATCACACTACAAACGCGGTAAATCACACTACAACGCGGTAAAAACACTACAAACGACAACACACTAAACGTGGTAAACACTACAAACGTGGTAAATCACACTACAAACGTGGTAAAAATCACACTACAAACGCACTAAAACACACTACAACGTGGTAAATCACACTACAACGCGACAAATCACACTAAAACACACACAACGTGGTAAATCACACACTACAAATGCGACAACACACTACAACGTGGTAAATCACACTACAAACGCGACAACACACTACAACGTGGTAAATCACACTACAAACGCGACAACACACTACAACGTGGTAAATCACACTACAAACGCGCGACTACAAAAAACACACTACAAACGCGGTAAATCACACTACAAACGCAACAACACACTACAACGTGGTAAATCACACTACAAACGACACTAAACACTACAACGTGGTAAATCACACTACAAACGCGTAAATCACACTACAAACACGGCAAAAATACACTACAAAAAATGCGGTAAAACACACTACAACGTGGTAAATCACACTACAAATGCGACAACACACTACAACGTGGTAAATCACACTACAACGCGGTAAATCACACTACAAATGCGTGGTAAACACTACAACGTGGTAAATCACACTACAAACGCGGTAAATCACACTACAAACGCGACAAAACACTACAAACGCGACAAAACACTACAACGTGGTAAATCACACTACAAACGCAACAACACACTACAACGTGGTAAAAATCACACTACAACGTGGTAAATCACACTACAAACGCAACAAAAACACACTACAACGTGGTAAATCACACTACAAACGCGACAACACACTACAACGTGGTAAATGACACTACAAACGCGACAAAACACACTACAAACGCGGTAAAAACACACTACAAACGCGACAAATCACACTACAACGTGGTAAATCACACTACAAACGCGTACAACACACTACAAACTACAAATCACACTACAAACGCGAATCACACTACAAACGCAGTAAAACACACTACAAGCGCGGTAAATCACACTACAAACGCGGTAAACACACTACAACGTGGTAAATCACACTACAAACGCACATGCGACAAATCACACTACAAACGTGGTAAATCACACACACTCACACTACGCGTGGTAAATCACACTACAAACGCGTAAACACACTACACTACAACTACGTGGTAAATCACACTACAAACGCGTAAATCACACTACAAACGCGTAAAACACTACAAACACTACAAAAACGTGGTAAATCACACTACAAACGCGGTAAATCACACTACAAACGCGACAACACACTACAGCGTGGTAAATGACACTACAAACGCGACAAAACACACTACAACGCGTGGTAAATCACACTACAAACGCGACAAAACACACACAAATACGTGGTAAACACACTACAAACGTGGTAAACACACACTACAACGTGGTAAATCACACTACAAACGCGACAAATCACACTACAAACGCGGTAAATCACACTACAAACGTGGTAAATCACACTACACTACAAACGTAAATCACGTGGTAAATCACACTACAAACGCGACAAAACACTACAACGTGGTAAATCACACTACAACGCGCGGTAAATCACACTACAACGTGGTAAATCACACTACAAACGCGGTAAATCACACTACAAATCACACTACAACGTGCGAAAACACACTACAACGTGGTAAATCACACTACAAACGCGTAAATCACACTACAAACGCGGTAAAACACTACAAACGCGGTAAATCACACACTACAACGTGGTAAATCACACTACAAATGCACTACACTACAACGTGGTAAATCACACTACAACGTGGTAAATCACACTACAACGTGGTAAAAATCACACTACAAACGCAGCAAATCACACTACAACACGGTAAATCACACACACTACAACGTGGCAAATCACACTACAAACGCGACAAATCACAAACGTAAAACACACTACAACATGGACAAAACACTACAACGTGGTAAATCACACTACAAATGCGACAACACACTACAACGTGGTAAATCACACTACAAACGTGGTAAATCACTACAAACGCGACAAAACACTACAACGCGGTAAATCACACTACAACGTGGTAAATCACACTACAACATGGTAAATCACACTACAAACACGGTAAATCACAAAACGTAACACAATGCGACGTAAACACACTACAACGTGGTAAAATCACACTACAAACGCGAGTAAATCACACTACAAACGTGGTAAATCACACTACAAATGCGTAAAACACACTACAACGTGGTAAATCACACACTACAAACAAACGTGGTAAATCACACTACAAACGCTAACACTACACACTAGCGTGGTAAATCACACTACAAACGTAAATCACACACTACAAATGCGACAACACACTACGTGGTAAATCACTACAAACGCGGTAAATCACACTACAAACGCGACAAAACACTACAAACGCGACAAAACACTACAACGTGGTAAATCACACTACAAACGCAACAAAACACTACAACGTGGTAAATCACACTACAAACGCAACAACACACTACAACGTGGTAAAAATCACACTACAAACGCAGCAAATCACACTACAACACGGTAACTCACTACCAACGCGGCAAATCACACTACAAACGTGGTAAATCACTACAAACGCGACAAAACACTACAACGTGGTAAATCACACTACAACATGGTAAATCACACTACAACATGGTAAATCACAAACTACAAATGCGACAACACACTACAACGTGGTAAAAATCACACTACAAACGCAGCAAATCACACTACAACACGGTAAATCACACTACAACGTGGTAAATCACACTACAAACGCAACAAAACACGCTACAACGTGGTAAATCACTACAAATGCGACAACACACTACAAACGCGACAAAAACACACTACAACGTGGTAAATCACACTACAAACGCGGTAAATCACACTACAACGTGGTAAATCACACTACAAACGCGGTAAATCACACTACAAACGCGACAAAACACACTACAACTGCGACAACACACTACAACGTGGTAAATCACTACCAACGCGGTAAATCACACTACAAACGCAACAAAACACACTACAACGTGGTAAATCACACTACAAATGCGACAACACACTACAACGTGGTAAATCACACTACAAACGCGGTAAATCACACTACAAACGCGACAACACTACAACGTGGTAAATCACACTACAAACGCGGTAAATCACACTACAAACGCGACAAAACACACTACAACTGCGACAACACACTACAACGTGGTAAATCACTACCAACGCGGTAAATCACACTACAAACGGTAAACAAAACACTACAGCGTGGTAAAATCACACTAAACGTGGTAAATCACACTACAAATGCGACAACACACTACAACGTGGTAAATCACACTACAAACGCGGTAAATCACACTACAAACGCGACAAAACACACTACAACGTGGTAAATCACACTACAAATGCGACAACACACTACAACGTGGTAAATCACACTACAAATGCGACAACACACTACAACGTGGTAAATCACACTACAAACGCGACAACACACTACAACGTGGTAAATCACACTACAAACGCAACAAAACACGCTACAACGTGGTAAATCACACTACAAATGCGACAACACTACAACGTGGTAAATCACTACCAACGCGGTAAATCACACTACAAACGCAACAAAACACTACAACGTGGTAAAAACACTACAAACGCAACAAAACACACTACAAACGTGGTAAATCACACTACAAATGCGACAACACACTACAACGTGGTAAATCACACTACAATCGCGGTAAATCACACTACAATCGCGGTAAATCACACTACAAACGCGACAAAACACACTACAACGTGGTAAATCACACTACAAATGCGACAACACACTACAACGTGGTAAATCACTACCAACGCGGTAAACACACTACAAACAAACAAAACACACACACTACAACGTGGTAAAACACACTACAAACGCGGTAAAACACACTACAAACGCGTGGTAAATCACACTACAAACGCGACAAAACACTACTAAAAACGTGGTAAATCACACTACTAAACGTGGTAAATCACACTACAAACACGGTAAAAAACACACTACAACGTGGTAAATCACACTACAAATGCGACAACACACTACAACGTGGTAAATGACACTACAAACGCGACAACACACTACAACGTGGTAAATGACACTACAAACGCGACAAAACACTACAATGTGGTAAATGACACTACAAACGCGACAAAACACTACAAACGCAACAAAAACACACTACAAACGCAACAACACACTACAACGTGGTAAATCACACTACAAATGCGACAACACACTACAACGTGGTAAATCACACTACAAACGTGGTAAATCACACTACAACGTGGTAAAAACACACTACAAACGCAACAAAACACACTACAAACGCGACAAAAACACTACAAACGCGACAACGTGGTAAAACACTACAAACGCGAGAAAAACACACTACAACGTGGTAAATCACACTACAAACGCGACAAAACACACTACAACGTGGTAAATCACACTACAAATGCGACAACACACTACAACGTGGTAAATGACACTACAAACGCGACAACACACTACAACGTGGTAAATGACACTACAAACGCGACAAAACACTACAATGTGGTAAATGACACTACAAACGCGACAAAACACTACAAACGCAACAAAAACACACTACAAACGCAACAACACACTACAACGTGGTAAATCACACTACAAATGCGACAACACACTACAACGTGGTAAATCACACTACAAACGCGGTAAATCACACTACAAACACGGTAAATCACACTACAAACGCGACAAAACACTACAACGTGGTAAATCACACTACAAATGCGACAACACACTACAACGTGGTAAATCACACTACAAACGCGGTAAATCACACTACAAATGCGACAACACACTACGTGGTAAATCACACAACGCGTGGTAAATCACTACAAACGCGACAAAACACTACAAACACTACAAACACACTACAAACGCGGTAAAACACACTACAACGCGACAACACACTACAAATGACACTACAAACGCGACAAAACACACTACAACGTGGTAAATGACACTACAAACGCGACAATGTGGTAAATCACACTACAAACGCGGTAAATCACACTACAAACGCGACAAAAACACACTACAAACGCAACAACACACTACAACGTGGTAAATCACACTACAAATGCGACAACACACTACAACGTGGTAAATCACACTACAAACGTGGTAAATCACACTACAACGTGGTAAAAACACACTACAAACGCAACAAAACACACTACAAACGCGACAAAAACACTACAAACGCGACAAAAACACTACAAACGCGAGAAAAACACACTACAACGTGGTAAATCACACTACAAACGCAACAAAAACACACTACAACGTGGTAAATCACACTACAAATGCGACAACACACTACAACGTGGTAAATGACACTACAAACGCGACAACACACTACAACGTGGTAAATCACACTACAAACGCGACAAAAACACACTACAACGTGGTAAATCACACTACAAACGCGCGACAAACACTACAAACGTGGTAAACGCAACAAAAACACACTACAAACGCGGTAAATCACACTACAACGTGGTAAATCACACTACAAACGCGATAAAACACACTACAACGTGGTAAATCACACTACAAACGCGGTAAATCACACTACAAACACGGTAAATCACACTACAAACACGACAAAACACTACAACGTGGTAAATCACACTACAAATGCGACAACACACTACAACGTGGTAAATCACACTACAAACGTGGTAAATCACACTACAAACGCGAACAAAACACTACAAACGCGGTAAATCACACTACAGCAAATGGTAAATCACACTACAAAATGCACAAAACACTACTACAACGTGGTAAATCACACTACAACGTGGTAAATCACACTACAAACGCGGTAACACACTACAACGTGGTAAATCACACTACAAACGCGATAAACACACTACAACGTGGTAAATCACACTACAACGCGTGGTAAATCACACTACAACGTGGTAAATCACACTACAAACGCGGTAAATCACACTACAACGTGGTAAATCACACTACAAACGCGACAACACACTACAACGTGGTAAACAAAACACACTACAAACGCGACAAACACACTACAACGCGTGGTAAATCACACTACAAACGCGACAAATCACACTACAAACGTGGTAAATCACACTACAACGTGGTAAATCACACTACAAATGCGACAACACACTACAAACGCGACAAAAACACTACAAACGCGACACAAACACTACTACAACGTGGTAAATCACACTACAAACGCGACAAAACACACTACAACGCGGTAAATCACACTACAAACGCGAAATCACACTACAACGTGGTAAATCACACTACAAACGCGACAAACACACTACAACGTGGTAAATCACACTACAAACGCGAAAACACACTACAAACGCGTGGTAAATCACACTACAAACGCGGTAAAACACACTACAACGTGGTAAATCACACTACAAACGCGCAAATAACACACTACAACGTGGTAAATCACACTACAAACGCGACAACACACTACAACGTGGTAAATCACACTACAAACGCGGTAAACACACTACAACGCACAAACAAACACACTACAAACGCGGTAAATCACACTACAAACGCGACAAATCACACTACAACGTGGTAAATCACACTACAAACGCGACAATCACGTAAAACACACACTACAAAACACGGTAAATCACACTACAAACGCGGTAAATCACACTACAAATGCAACAACACACTACAACGTGGTAAATCACACTACAAATGCGACAACACACTACAACGTGGTAAAACACTCAACACGTACAAACACTACAAGCGTGGTAAATCACACTACAAACGCGCGTAAATCACACTACAAACGCGGTAAACAACTACACTAAACTACAACGTGGCAAATCACACTACAAATGCGACAACACACTACAACGTGGTAAATCACACTACAAACGCGGTAAACACACTACAAACGCGTGGTAAAAACACACTACAAGCGTGGTAAATCACACTACAAACGCGTAAATCACACTACAACGTGGTAAATCACACTACAAACGCGACAAAACACTACAACGTGGTAAAAATCACACTACAAACGCAACAAAACACTACAACGTGGTAAATCACACTACAACGTGGTAAATCACACTACAACGTGGTAAATCACACTACAAACTACAACGCAAATCACACTACAACACGGTAAACTCACTACCAACGCGGCAAATCACACTACAAACGCAACACAAACAACGTGGTAAACACACTACAACGTGGTAAATCACACTACAAACGCGACAACAACTACAACGCGAAACACACTACAACGTGGTAAATCACACTACAAACGCGGTAAAACAAAACACTACAAACGCGACAAAAAACTACAAAACGCGGTAAATCACACTACAACGTGGTAAATCACACTACAACATGGTAAATCACACTACAAACAACGCGGTAAATCACTAAACTACACTACGTGCGTAAAACACACTACAACGTGGTAAAATCACACTACAAACGCAGCAAATCACACTACAACGTGGTAAAATCACACTACAAATGCGACAACACACTACAACATGGTAAATCACACTACAAACACGGTAAATCACAAACTACAAATGCGACAACACACTACAACGTGGTAAATCACACTACAAACGCGGTAAATCACACTACAACGTGGTAAATCACACTACAAACGCGACAACACACTACAACGTGGTAAATCACACTACAAACGCGGTAAAACACACTACAAACGCGGTAAACCACACTACAACGTGGTAAAAATACAAACGCCGACAACACACTACAAACGCGACAAAACACACTACAACGCGGTAAATCACACTACAACGTGGTGGTAAATCACACTACAAACACGAAAACACACTACAAACGGTAAACACACACTAAACACACTACAAACGTGGTAAATCACACTACAACGCGTGGTAAATCACACTACAAACGCGACAAATCACACTACAACGTGGTAAAAATCACACTACAAACGGTAAATCACACTACAAACGTGGTAAATCACACTACAAATGCGTAAACACACTACAACGCGTGGTAAAACACTACACTGGTAAATCACACTACAACGCGGTAAATCACACTACAAACGCGGTAAATCACACTACAAACGGTACGCGTAAACGGTAAATCACTACTACAACGCGGTAAAATCACACTACAAACGCGACAAAAAACACTACAACGTGGTAAACACACTACAAACGCGCGAAACACACTACAACGTGGTAAATCACACTACAAACGCGTACAATCACACTACAAAATCACACTACAACGTGGTAAATCACACTACAACGTGGTAAATCACACTACAAACGCGCAAAACAACACACTACAACGTGGTACAAATCACACTACAAACGCAGTAAATCACACTACAAACGGTAAATCACTACCAACGCGGCAAATCACACTACAAACGTGGTAAATCACTACAAACGCGGTAACAACACTACAACGTGGTAAATCACACTACAACGTGGTAAATCACACTACAAATGGTAAATCACACACTACAAACGTGGTAAATCACACTACAAACGCGGTAAACACACTACAACGCGGTAAAATCACACTACAAATGGTAAATCACACTACAAACGCGGTAAATCACACTACAACGCGGTAAATCACACTACAAACGTGGTAAATCACACTACAACGTGGTAAATCACACTACAAATGCGACACTACAACACACTACAACGTGGTAAATCACACTACAAACGTGGTAAAACACTACAAACACTACAAAAACACGGTAAAAACACACTACAAAAAACACTACAACGTGGTAAATCACACTACAACATGGTAAATCACACTACAAACGCGACAAAATCACAAACTACAAATGCGACAAAACACACTACAACGTGGTAAAAATCACACACACAAACGTGGTAAATCACACTACAACGTGGTAAAATCACACTACAAGCGCGGTAAACACACTACAACGTGGTAAATCACACTACAAACGCGGTAAATCACACTACAAATGCGACAACACACTACAACGTGGTAAAATCACACTACAAACGCAAAAACAAACACACACACTACAACGTGGTAAATCACACTACAAACGCGACAAACACACACTACAAACGCGGTAAATCACACTACAAACGTGGTAAATCACTAAATCACACTACAAACGCGTGGTAAAACACACTACAACGTGGTAAATCACACTACAAACACTACAACGTGGTAAATCACACTACAACGTGGTAAATCACACTACAAACGGACAAAACACACTACAACATGGTAAATCACACTACAAGCGTGGTAAATCACACTACAACGTGGTAAATCACACTACAAACGTGGTAAAACACACTACAACGTGGTAAATCACACTACAACTACAAATCACACTACAAATGCGAGCAAACACACTACAACGCGTGGTAAATCACACTACAAACGCGGACAAACACACTACAACGTGGTAAATCACACTACAAACGACAAATCACACTACAACAAAATCACACTACAAACGCGGTAAAACACACAACTACAAATCACACTACAAACGCGGCAAATCACACTACAAACGGTAAATCACACTACAAACGCGGTAAATCACACTACAAATGCGACAACACACTACAACGTGGTAAATCACACTACAAATGCGACAACACACTACAACGTGGTAAATCACACTACAAACGCGGTAAATCACACTACAAACGCAACAAAACACACTACAACGTGGTAAATCACACTACAAACGCGTAAATCACAACAAACAACGTGGTAAAACACACTACAAACGCGGTAAATCACACTACAAACGACAAAACACTAAACGTAAATCACACTACAAACGCGACAAAACACACTACAACGTGGTAAAATCACACTACAAACGCGACAAAACACACTACAACGTGGTAAAATCACACTACAAACGCAGCAAATCACACTACAAACGCAGCAAATCACACTACAAACGCAGCAAATCACACTACAACGTGGTAAAAATCACACTACAAATGCGGTAAACACACTACAACGTGGTAAAAATCACACTACAAACGCAGCAAATCACACTACAACACGGTAACTCACTACCAACGCGGCAAATCACACTACAAACGCAACAAAACACACTACAACGTGGTAAATCACACTACAAATGCGACAACACACTACAACGTGGTAAATCACACTACAAACGTGGTAAATCACTACAAACGCGACAAAACACTACAAACGCGACAAAACACTACAACGTGGTAAATCACACTACAACATGGTAAATCACACTACAAACACGGTAAATCACAAACTACAAATGCGACAACACACTACAACATCATAAAATCACACTACAAACGCAGCAAATCACACTACAACACGGTAACTCACTACCAACGCGCAAATCACACTACAGCAAATCACACTACAACGTGGTAAACACTACAAAAACAAACACACTACAACACTACAAAATCACACTACAACGTGGTAAATCACACTACAAACGCAACAAAACACACTACAACGTGGTAAATCACACTACAAATGCAACAACACACTACAACGTGGTTAAAAAACAACGCAGTAAAAAAACACTACAAACGCTACAAATGCAAATCACACTACGGTAAATCACACTACAAAAACAACACACTACCAACGCGGCAAATCACACTACAAACGTGGTAAATCACTACAAACGCGACAAAACACTACAACGTGGTAAATCACACTACAAACGCAACAAAACACACTACAACGTGGTAAATCACACTACAACGTGGTAAATCACACTACAAACGCGACAACACTACAAAACACTACAAACGTGACAAAACACTACAACATGGTAAATCACACTACAACATGGTAAATCACACTACAAACACGGTAAATCACAAACTACAAATGCGACAACACACTACAACGTACAAAAAATCACACTACAAACGCAGCAAATCACACTACAACACAAACGCGGTAAAACATACAAACACGGTAAATCACACGGTACAACGCGGTAAATCACACTACAACGTGGTAAATCACTACAAACGCGGTAAATCACACTACAAACGTGGTAAATCACACTACAACGTGGTAAATCACACTACAACGTGGTAAATCACTACATGGTAAATCACACTACAAAACGGTATCACACTACGAACAAAACACACAACGTGGTAAATCACACTACAAACGTGGCAAATCACACTACAAACGCAGCAAATCACACTACAAACATGGTAAATCACACTACAACGTGGTAAATCACACTACTACAAAACACTACAACGTGGTAAATCACACTACAACATGGTAAATCACACTACAACATGGTAAATCACACTACAACGTGGTAAAATCACACTACAAACGCAGCAAATCACACTACAACGTGGTAAAAATCACACTACAAACGCAGCAAATCACACTACAACGCAGTAAATCACTACCAACGCGGCAAATCACACTACAAACGCGTCGCAAAACACACTACAACGTGGTAAATCACACACTACAAACGCGCAACAAAACACACTACAACGTGGTAAATCACACTACAAATGCGACAACACACTACAACGTGGTAAATCACACTACAAACGTGGTAAATCACTACAAACGCAACAAAACACACTACAACGTGGTAAATCACACTACAAATGCAACAACACACTACAACGTGGTTAAAAAAAAAAAAAAAAAAAAACAATACAAACGCAGCAAATCACACTACAACACGGTAACTCACTACCAACGCGGCAAATCACACTACAAACGCAACAAAACACACTACAACGTGGTAAATCACACTACAAACGCGACAACACTACAAAACACTACAAACACTACACACTACGACAAAATCACACTACAAAACATAAATAAATCACACTACAAACACGGTAAATCACAAACTACAAATGCGACAACACACTACAACGTGGTAAAATCACACTACAAACGCAGCAAATCACACTACAAACGCAGCAAATCACACTACAACACGGTAACTCACACTACAACGTGGTAAATCACTACCAACGCGGCAAATCACACTACAAACGCAACAAAACACACTACAACGTGGTAAATCACACTACAAATGCGACAACACACTACAACGCGGCAAATCACACTACAAACGCGACAAAACACACTACAAACAAACGCGACAAAAACACTAAAACACACTACAAACACTAAACGCGGTAAATCACACACAAACGCGACAAAACAAACACAAAACAAAACACTAAAAACAAACGCGACAAAAACACACTACAAACAAACGCGACAAAAACACACTACAACGTGGTAAATCACACTACAAATGCGGCAACACACTACAACGTGGTAAATCACACTACAAACGCGGTAAATCACACTACAAACGCAACAAAACACGCTACAACGTGGTAAATCACACTACAAATGCGGCAACACACTACAACGTGGTAAATCACACTACAAACGCGGTAAATCACACTACAAACGCGGTAAATCACACTACAAATGCGACAACACACTACAACGTGGTAAATCACTACCAACGCGGCAAATCACACTACAAATGCGACAAAACACGCTACAAACGTGGTAAATCACTACCAACGCGGTAAATCACACTACAAACGCGACAAAACACACTACAACGTGGTAAATCACACTACAAATGCGACAAAACACACTACAACGTGGTAAATCACACTACAACAAAGTCAGCACACAGTTAAAATAAGTGTTCGCAAACATATCCTATATTATATTAAATTATTTTGTCACTCTTTGAGCAGTAGGCTAGCTGGAGCCGTTTTCCTCCAGTCTTTGTGCTAAGCTAGGCTAGCGGTGGGATGCGTCAGACAGAGTTATGGGATGCACGGAGATGAGAATGGTGTGTATGGATTTATCTAACTCTGGGGGATATGGGGAATAAGCTAAGTCCCAAAAAGTCAGCGTGTTTCTTTAAACACTCGTTTTTTGGGTCAACAGGTTATACAAACTTCTGGGTTTTTGGTTGTGTTTTTTAGCTTGTTTGCTGTTGTCACATATCAGCTTTTAGACATTGTTCTGTTTTTTGTTATAAGCAAAAGATTACAAGAAGCCGGTTCACTCAAAACAAAGTCAATGGAGACAGTTTGATTGGTCAGTTATTATAACGGCAGTTTGGGCAAGTGTGCGGATATACACTTGCCTAAAGGATTATTAGGAACACCTGTTCAATTTCTCATGAATGCAATTATCTAATCAACCAATCACATGGCAGTTGCTTCAATGCATTTAGGGGTGTGCCAAGCCAACAAGCCAAACACAAACTTAAGAGCCACCATTTTTTAAATGGCAGCGAATCGAGCTAATAGCTGTTCCATCTATCCAAATCACGGCGAGCTGCACGAATGTGTTGGATCCTCTGTGTTTTGATGCCGATGTAGGATCGTAAAGCCATGAGCATCAATAGTAACGCAACATTTGCCATTGTTGATGGAAGGCTTGTTCGAGATTCATCAGCCCTGTGTAGACCGTTCGACGTATGACATCAGAGTACAACGAGAGCATACGATTCCTTATGCTTTTGAATCGCTTGAATCATACGCTGTGCAGCGCGGATGCATCTCGAACAAGCGTGGTGTGTTTGTATTTCCCGCTGCCTCGCTAGCATTGCTGAGAAAGATGAGACGTATACAGTGACCTGGCTCTGTGGTGGCTCTCTAGCCTGTGGAAAGACAAACCGGTTCTTAGAAGGCTTGTCAGTCGAACCAACTCAGAACTGGCACTAGCACTGACTCTGAACTAGCACCGGCTCTGAGCTAGCACCCAGTTAATTCTGGTGGATCAGTCATCCCGAAGCACCGCTGAAGAACCAAGGTTTAGTGCTATACAGCACTTAAAGTGGTTCCCCTACACTCTAAAAAATGCTGGGTTAAAACAACCCAATTGCTGGGTTAGTCCATTTTCAACCCAACTTGGGTTGTTTTTAACCCAGCATTTTTTAGAGTGAATGATTACAAGTTAAAGAAGCACTTTTAGTGCTATATAGCACCATTTTTTTTAGATTGTAGAATAAGCAGAACACGAGTACACCCCAGACTACACCCCTACAAAACAACTACAAACTACACAAAGAAACCCAATATCAGGTGTAGCAGAAGAAAAAAATAAACAGATGTTCTTGTACCTGGTCTGTTTTCGGGACCCGATAACAACTTCCAGCGGTGTTTAGAGTATCTCTCACTCTGAGAGACAAATGCTCAACACAGTCACACAGGCTCAATCCCTCTTTCATCCCTTTAACACTGAATCCTCGGTTTCATTTCCCCGGTTCACTCTCAGCTTACGCTCTAGTAATTTCTAGAAATCACAATTCAAACCTATCTCAGATTGGATGGATTGAGAGTAAAATGGAGCCTTTTTCTATAGTCTGCTGCTTTTTTACCCCCTTTTTTTTTCCTAAGAAAAAGATGCTGGGAGACACTCGTCTCCTCTAGTTTCAGAAGAGCTCTCACGTCTCTGTACGCTATGAAATGCTAGCATTATGATGTCAAAAACACCAAAGCTAAGATTTTAGGTTAAAAATTACTATATGTGAATATACATTATCTGCTTTTTCATCATTTAAATGGCCATCTAGCATTTCTGCAGTCCTGCGGTGTTATTTTATAGCATAAATACAAATGTACATGCTTCTCTCATTATATGAATCCATAACTGTATTCTGCATACGGAAAACTCCATTCAGTAACTGCATGCAATGCCACCGCAGGACACGTCAGCTTCCCTTTTACAGGTTAAACTGGGGGAAAAATAAATAAAAAGAATGACTGGGAGGCTCGTGCGTGAATCTGGGCTCAACCCAATCCGCAAATAAATACTCGAGACACTTGTAGGCACAACCATCTGAGAGGCAAACATCTGACCTGAACTAATCTTCTCTGCTGAACATCGCAAGTATTCGTAGCTTGAACCTTTTGTGCATTTGTCTCTTAACAGTGATTGATTTAATGCTAAAAGGAGTAACAGATTTTCTTTTGCACTTTTTCCTTCAGACCTGCAGCAAGATGTTGGTTTTATTTAGTTGTCTGCTTTCCCTGACAGCAGCGGCTACTGAAGGTATCCCATTTTACATTAAGACGTTTCATGGATTGGCATGAGCAGGATTTTGTGTGTCTAGTAAAATATGGTTTGTTTTGTCTTGCAGTGGGTCTTGGTGGAAAAGCACTTCTGTTTCCAAACAAGACCGATTCAAGCTTTGTTAAACTCACTCCTGAAAAGCCACTGAGTCTGTCAGCATTTACCCTCTGCATGTGTCGCGACGGAGCTCCAGGGCGAGAGGGAGATCATTCTGTTCGCCTACCACACGCCTGAATATGACGAGCTGAACGTGTGGAGAGAGAAAGACCTTCTATATTCAGTCTAGTAATAATGGAGTCTTTTTCCGCCTCCCTCCTCTCTCCATCTTTCAAACTCACCTGTGCATCACCTGGGACTCTGCGACTGCTCTTACTGCCTTTTGGGTGGATGGACGGCGCAGTTTGTTCCAGTTCTATAGAAAAGGTCTCTCGGTTCGTCCTGGCGGCACTGTCCTGCTCGGCCAGGACCCTGATACACACAAAGGAGGCTTTGACACAGAGCAGAGCTTTGTAGGTGAAATTACAGATCTGAAAATGTGGGATTCTGTTCTCCCTGGCGGACAGATTAAGGTGTTGTATTCAAATCAGGGACCGTATGTGCCGAAGGGAAACGTGTTTGATTGGAACACCATCAAATAGGAGATTACTGGGAATGTGCTACTGGCTGAAAATAACTGATTCTGTCACACACATCTTTAAGATCTGTTCATATGTTTTCATGAGTTATAAAGCTTTAAGGGCTACCAAATAAACATTTCTCAGCATTACAACAGTGTCTGTGCATATTCTCTCTGTCAAGAATCTAGATATCTTTGTGCTGTATGTGTATACACATATACATACATGAACTCAGAGGTTGTTTCTCAGTTCATCAGTGATGTACGTCTACTCAGCCCACATTATTTAATCTTATTTTTTTTTATAAACATTTAAGTGTGATTCCTGGTGAAGAACTACACTAGCCAATCCTACAGAGAAATGTCAGCCAATCAAAGAAACTCTGCAGTGACGCCCACTCCCATACTGCACTGCCAGTGATGTAATCATTACTGATTATTTTGCAATACACTTAAACTGGATTGTTTCTAATGTAGACCAACAATTCATAGAATGGTCAAAAGTAACTGTCTTTCAGACTGGGTAAAGCCAGCCTGATCTGCTGGCAATTTGATTTTGCTCTGCAGCTCAGTCTGGAAACCTGTACCTTCATTTCTACTGCTCCTGTTACACTTTTGCGGGAACCAATCACAGACTGGCTTATCCACCTGGCGCATTATTGGCGGGTTTAACACAATGACGGATAGAGAAGGATGGATCGATGCCTGTTGATCACGCCTCTTGTGCTCTGATTGGTTGAAGGACTATCCAATTGCGTACAGTCATTTGAACTATGCCCGTTGATCACGCCTCTTGTGCTCTGATTGGTTGAAGGACTATCCAATTGCGTACAGTCATTTGAACTATGCCCGTTGATCACGCCTCTTGTGCTCTGATTGGTTGAAGGACTATCCAATTGCGTACAGTTGCCAACAAACCTCACTTGTCCCTATCTCTCGGTTGGGATTTCAGCCTGACAGCTGGTCTGCTATCTCCCCCTGTGCACTGCCTTATCTCCCTTCAAGGACAAACCATAGAACTGAACTCGAAAACATCTGAAGTTATGGCTAACATTCTCACACAACACAATCTCAGACTCACTCGCACCATACATACCCGACCTTATTCCCTCCCCGCTCCATCCGTCTGCCTGTCTGTTATCTATCTCCTCTCCCACTCCATACAAAAAATCCCATCACGTGACCACGTGTACTGTGTCATGTTTATGTTTATGTTTTGTTGTGTTTTGCTATGTAATGCTTGCTAAATTGCATTCTTGTATTTCTGGAGAGCGTGGGGCGGCGCCTGAATAATCAGCTGCGGCCCGGAGGCTTGCTCCAAACTTCATTTCGTTATACTGTACTTGTACATGTGTAATGACAAATAAACTTCAACTTCAACAGTCATTTGAACTATGCCCGTTGATCACGCCTCTTGTGCTCTGATTGGTTGAAGGACTATCCAGTTGCGTACAGTCATTTGAACTATGCCCGTTGATCACGCCTCTTGTGGTCTGATTGGTTGAAGGACTATCCAATTGCGTACAGTCATTTGAACTATGCCCGTTGATCACGCCTC
>JAGHMJ010000029.1:3717881-3740381 GCA_018749465.1 Paracanthobrama guichenoti
TTATATATATATATATATTACTCTAAATAATTATTAATAAATAATAATAATAATTATTATTATTTTATTATTTATAATCATCATCATCGTTAATAATTTTTACAATTATATTAAGTTTACAAGTATGTTATTAAATGTTATTTATTACTTATAAATAATAATAAATATGATACTTAATACATTTAATATATTAAATAAAATAATTGTTTTTATTATTATTTAGTAAATATATTTGTTATTAATCATAAATATTACTGTCGGTTATTATTATTAGATTTTTTACTTATTTTTTTTTATTAATTATAAATAATAACTTACACATTAGTATGCAGCTGGAAGTCTCCGGTCTTGTATCCGATTGCAAAGTTGCTGCGAGTCATTTTGGACTTGGCGGAGTCAAAGGTCATCTGGTATCCGGCGAGCCAGCCCTCGTATCCCAGCACGGCCGTTCCGTGGACGGCAGGACCGGCAAAGTCAAAATCCACATCACAGCCCACGTTTACATATTCACGCTTATAGGCCGACTTCACCTTGCCACTCTTCTTGCTATTAAAACAGCACAAATTAGCGTTAAAATCACCTCATCTAAAGCCAGCGGTGCTTATGATGTGGCATTTAACCCATCGTACCCAGTGTTAGGAGAGAAGGTCGTGTCAAAGGTCAGCTTCAGTCCTTTGGTGATCTGTGAAACAGCAAATACTGTTATTAGAGGGGCACAAGGAATCAACAGGTTCAAGGTAATAATACAGTTATTCTCTGACACGTGTATCCGCACCTGGTCCTCGACGGTGATCTCTGTGCCCAGCGTATTGTCCGTGTTCCACTTCTCCGTGAAGGTCAATCCGTACTCGGCCCATTTATACTTGGTCTCCAGGTTCCCACTGACCTTGTTTGAGTCCATGTTAGACGTGCCACATGTTTTAAACTCCTAATGTGGGGAAAAACCAGACAATATTGTATTATACAACAGCCTGCATGGCCTAGATGATCATCTAAGGGAAGGTTTAGAATAACGTGCATGGATGAATTATGCACAGAAAATGTGAATTAAGAACATAAAGAGTTCATTCTGAGCACGTACCACTCCGTTAGCAGACTTGGTTTTGACATCAAGCTTCACCATCCCAAAACCTAAGACACATTAGAAAATATGATGCAGTATGCATGTTTAAAATAAATGGTTTATGCACAGCGGAGGAAGTGAAGAGCATTACCGTAGCCCTTATTGAAGACGTCCTTTGCAGCCTTTCCAAGGTCTGCGTATGCTGGAGGAACAGCCATTTTATCTGAAAACATGACGAAAAAAACAATCATCTGTGTGATATTTAGAGCGGTTTTCTTCACTGTTGATGAAACCTGTAGAATTAAGTTTTAAAGTGCCCCATTATGCTATTTTAAAGGTTTCTACTGTTGTTCTGCAATAGGTTGACATGCATTCAATGTCAAAAAAACACTTTAAGTGTCTCATAATACTCATCGTAGCTCTTTTCTCAGTGTCTTAAACGGTTCGTCCGAAGATTCAGTCTCTCTAAGCCCCGCCTTTCTGAGAGCTGCTCTGCTCTGATTGGTCAGATGGCTCAGTCTGTTGTGATTGGTCGGGATCCAACTGCTCATTAGCATACAGGGCTCCAGACTAACATTAGAGAGCAGTGGCCACTCAGTTCTACAGATGAAGGCGCCAGCACAATATTTGTTGGGAAATTAATCATAAAAAGTGCAGTTACTAATAATATTGCATGCGTGTTTACTGGAAATTTAACAGTGAAGCTCTGAGCTTGAATTGATATGCACATAAAATGAACAATAATGTGCACAAACCTCGTTTTTATAGGGAAAATGTAAATATGCTGCTCTTCCTAAATGTGTTATTGTTCTTCTATAGTCTCAGACTGAACTGACCGACAGCTCCAGTGATTGTTAAAGGAGCTCTCTACTTGTTTTCTGTAATTCAGTCACAATTTGAAGAAAAGTTTTTGTTTTCCATGAGACTGTTTCCTGCTTTTTTCCTTATATTTAAGAGTGCTCCTCTGCTGCCATCTACTGGGCATTTCATGTCTTTTTAAATAAAAGCGCTCGTTTGCCACAAAGTGTTACACTTTTAGTTTTACAAGATCATCACATTAAAAATACCATTAAAACTGGATCATATTTAGAGCTTCTGAAGTGCTGGAAAGAGTGTGAAGCGCTTGGGAAGTGCCTGAGTTTCACTCTCAAAAGGTTGAACCCTGAGATGAATAATGTAAAAATAATACATTTGACTTTTTCTTCCACAACACCATGTGGTGCTACTACAGCGTCTTCTCCACATGAACACCGACCAAACTCTTCCAGTCACAGAGACAACTACAGTGTTTGAGGGCGGGGCAAAGAGACGCTGTTCAGCCAATCAAAACCAGAGGAGAGTACTATGCAAACAAGTTACACACCTGCGCAGGATCAGCAGGAACTGAATTACTGACGACTCGTTTCAAAATCACTTCTTTCTTTTAGGAGACAAACTCCATTTATCTTTTAAACTTTGCAGACCTTTTACATTACACACTACATGAGCGTTAATAACCGAAAAGGCCTAATAAGAGCATCGTCCTGCAGCATTTGTGCGCCAGACATCAACGATTGCTCAAATCATGTGTTGCTAAGGAAGTGAATAAATCCCAGTCATTTCTGTGAGTTGCGGGGAGTCATTATGAATCCTCTTAGATCAGGTGCGGTCGGAGTAAACAGCACAAACCCTGCTGAAATACGCACCGACTACTGCAGTCAACAAAACATCCCACAATGCAATGCGCCTCACAGTCCCTTTCACTTATTATACACCCGATTATACACTTATTTTATCAATCATCAGAGCATCAGATTAAGACATTTCCACAAAACTGAAATAAATTACACAATTAAATAACAGCTTGACATGACCATCATATTACCAAAAACATTAATATTATTTTATTTGTCAATATATGCGTGTATATATAAATAAATGTATCGGCATGTATAGTTATATGTATGATGAATAATTGCATATATGTCATGTATATGTTTTTGTAATGTTGGTGGGAATGGGGAAAAATTGTTCTGTATTGTTCTTGTGCATTTTTTGGACAAAATTAATAAAATATTATATATATATATATATATATATATATATATATATATATATATATATATATATATATATATATATATATATATATATATATATATAAAAGAGTTAAGGGGGAATAACATACCAGTGTCTGGAGTTTATTAACTCATTAATCAGAAATCAAGAAAATATCATCATCATCATTGATTTATCAAATCAATCAAACTAATTTTCTGACAATTATATAATATTTTTAATAATAATAATTAAATAAATTATAATATTAATTTCTAGTGCTGTCAACCCGATTAATCATGATTAATCTAATCCAAAATAAAAGTAAAAAATAAAAATAAATGTGTGCTGTGTATAATTATGTATACATAAATACACGCATGTATAAGAAAACTTATTTATATTCATATATATATATATATATACATACACACATATACACAGTATTTACATGCAAATATTACACGAATGAGTGTGTATATACACATAATAATTATACACAGCACACATATAGCCTATTATATAATTATGAACTTTTATTTTGGATGCGATTGATCGATTTGATAGTTTAAAGAAAGTTCGACCCTGACTGTATATTCTAAATATATTATTATTATTATTATTATTATTATTATTGCCCATGTTTAATTGTTAGACGCACAACAATAAAGCAGGTAAATGTAATTTCTCGTAGTAACACATTTATTTAGATAAAGTATAAAAGAAAAACATAATCACAAAAAAATATTAAGAGATTAATTTAATAGCAAAGTTACATTTCATCGCGATAAACATACGCACTAAGTCTGGTTCATCACCTCCAACTGTCACTCTCTGACCGGACCGGACCGGACCGGACCGAGCCTGGCCTGGAGGAGCGCGCGGTTTCGGTTCTAACCTTTCTGATCCATTTTAATGTTCATTTTTCATCAGCAAATGCACAGACCGAACAGTTGTAAAGGTTAAAACCGCACTAACCAGAGAATGCAGGTCGAACCTGTGCAGCGGCTCACCGGCGACGGATGAAGGAGACTCAAGCGTCGCGCTAAACGCTAATGCTAACACAACAGCAGCCGCATCAGGACCTCTGAGAGCTGCCGCGAATAATGCCTGACCGAAATTAAACCCTCAGCAGCATCGATATAAAAGTGTATAATATATACATATAATTTTCTGACATTCACTTTATATTCTACATTTATATTATGTTATGTAAATGTCATTAATAACGTAAAATAGCATGGCAAATCTTCTGCTAACAGTTATTTGACTTACTTTGGAATTCCAAAGCTGACATAATTATAAATAAATACATACATAAATATATGAAGCAATGTAAAAAAATAAAATAAATAAATGAGTAAATAAATGTATGTATATTTGTATTTATGTCTACGTTTCTTTGTGCGGTGTATGGTAATGAGGGGGGCGTGTTTTACCTCAGAGTTAAATGACTTTGGTTATATTGCTCATCTCTCATTCCCCGTGTGTCCTGCAAAGGCTTGCGTTTCGTTTGGTCACACTACTATAGAGAACGAAACCTGCAAAAAACAATAAATTAATAAATATACAAATAAATAAACAAACAAATAAATAAATCCACAAAATTCTACATAAATAAATCATTGCGCAAATATGCAGCATGCTAATGAGGAGGTGTCAATCAAACATCAGAAGGCGGTCTCTATGCCAGCATTGGCTGATGGCTGTTGACGCACTCCTCATTAGCATATTACGCCAAGGAAATATACATACCGAGGTACATTCACAAATAAATAAATGGTTAAAAGGGCGGACATTTCCTTTCACGTTTTATTTCCCCCAGCATTCGTTTTATTTATTTAATTATTTATCTCCTCGCACAGTTAATTAGCTATATATTTACTTATGCAGGGATATGTGGATTCAATTTATGTAGAATTGTGTGGATTTATTTATTTGCGTATTTATTTATTGTTTTTTGCAGGTTTCGTCCTCCATACATTACCATTCGGATAAATAAATAAATAAATAAATAAATAAATAAATAAATGGAGACAAATACAACTACACAAATAAAAGAAATAAATGTATAAATGAAATAAACGTGGGGAACAAATACAATGATATATAAATAAGGAAATAAAAGTACATTTTACATTTCTACGTATATTTATGCATTTATTTATTTTATTCTTTTACATTTCTACGTATATTTATTTATGTATTTATTTATTTACATTTCTACTTATATTTATGTATTTATTTTATAATATTTTGTCACATTTCTTTGGAATTTATGCATTTATGAATTTTTTTACATTTCTGTTTATTTATTTATTCACATTTTACTTATATTTATTTATGTATTTATTTATTTATTTATTCACATTTCTACTTATATTTATTTATGTATTTATTTATTTATTCACATTTCTACTATTTATATTTATTTATGTATTTATTTATTTATTCATTCACATTTCTACTTATATTTATTTATGTATTTATTTATTCACATTTCTACTTATATTTATTTATGTATTTATTTATTTATTTATTCACATTTCTACTTATATTTATTTATGTATTTATTTATTTATTTATTTATTCATTCACATTTCTACTTATATTTATTTATGTATTTATTTATTCACATTTCTACTTATATTTATTTATGTATTTATTTATTCACATTCACATTCTACTTATATTTATTTATGTATTTATTTATTTATTCATTACATTTCTACTTATATTTATTTATGTATTTATTTATTTACATTTCTACTTATATTTATTTATTTATTTATTTATTTATTTATTCACATTTACTTATATTTATTTATGTATTTTATTTATTTATTCATTCACATTTCTACTTATATTTATTTATGTATTTATTTATTTATTCATTCACATTTCTACTTATATTTATTTATGTATTTATTTATTCACATTTCTACTTATATTTATTTATGTATTTATTTATTTATTCATTCACATTTCTATTTATTTATTTATTCATTCACATTTCTACTTATATTTTATATTTTTATTTTACTTATGTATTTATTTATTTATTTATTTCACATTTCTACTTATATTTATTTATGTATTTATTTATTTATTTATGTATTTATTCATTCACATTTCTACTTATATTTATTTATGTATTTATTTATTTATTTATTCACATTTCTACTTATATTTATTTATGTATTTATTTATTTATTCATTCACATACTTATATTTATTTATGTATTTATTTATTCATTCACATTTCTACATTTATATTTATTTATGTATTTATTTATTTATTCATTCACATTTCTACTTATATTTATTTATGTATTTATTTATTTATTCATTCACATTTCTACTTATATTTATGTATTTATTTTTTTATTTTGTATTTATTTATTTATGTATTTATTTATTCACATTTCTACTGTTTATTTATTTATTCACATTTCTACTTATATTTATTTATGTATCATTCACATTTCTACTTATATTTATTTATGTATTTATTTATTTATTTATTCACATTTCTACTTATATTTATTTATGTATTTATTTATTTATTCATTCACATTTCTACTATATATTTATGTATTTATTTATTTATTTATTCACATTTCTACTTATATTTATTTATTATTTATTTATTTATTCACATTTCTACTTATATTTATTTATGTATTTATTTATTTATTTATTCACATTTCTACTTATATATTTATTTATTCACATTTCTACTTATATTTATTTATGTATTTATTTATTTATTCATTCACATTTCTACTTATATTTATTTATGTATTTATTTATTTATTCATTCACATTCACATTTCTACTTATATATTTATTTATTATGTATTTATTTATTTATTTTACTTATATTTATTCACATTTTGTTATATTTCTTTATGAATTTCTGTTTATTTATTTATTCACATTTCTACTTATATTTATTTATGTATTTATTTATTTATTCATTCACATTTCTACTTATATTTATTTACTATTTATTTATTTATTTATGTATTTATTTCATTCACATTTCTACTTATATTTATTTATATTTATTTATTTATTTATTTATTATTTATTTATTTCATTACATTTCTACTTATATTTATTTATTTATATTATTTACTTATATTATTTATCATTATTCATTCACATTTCATTCACATTTTCTACTTATATTTATTTATTTATTTATTTATTTATTTATTCATTCACATTTCTACTTATATTTATTTATGTATTTATTTATTTATTCATTCACATTTCTACTTATATTTATTTATTTATTTATTTATTTATTCATTCACATTTCTACTTATATTTATGTATTTATTTATTTATTCACATTTATTATATTTATTTATGTATTTATTTATTTATTTATTCACATTTCTATATTTATTTATTTATTTATTTATTTATTCACATTTCTACTTATATTTATTTATGTATTTTTATTTATTTACATTTACTTATATTTATTTATATATTTATTTATTTATTTTATTTATGTATTTATTTATTTTTTGTCACATTTCTTTATTTATTTATGCATTTATGTTAATTTTTTTATTCATTTCTGTTATTATTTATTTATTATTCACATTTCTACATTTATTTACTTTATTTATTTATTTTTTATTTATTCATTCATTTCTACTTATATTATATTTATTTATTTATTCATTTATTTATATTTATTATATTTATTTATTTATTTACATTTCTACTTATATTTATTTATATATTTATTTATTTATTCATTCACATTTCTACTTATATTTATTTATTTATTTATTTATTTATTATGTATTCACATTTCTACTTATATTTATTTATTTATTTATCACATTTTTATTTATATTTTCATTTATTTATTTATTCATTCACATTTCTACTATATATTTATTTATTTGTATTTATTTATTTATTTATTCACATTTCTACTTATATTTATTTATTTATATTCACATTTCTACTTATATTTATTTATGTATTTATTTATTTATTCATTCACATTTCTACTTATATTTATTTATGTATTTATTTTTATTTCATTTATTCACATTTCTACTTATATTTATTTATTTATTTATTCACATTTCTACTTATATTTATTTATGTATTTATTTATTTATTATTCACATTTCTACTTATATTTATTTATTTATTTATTTATTTACATTTTTATTTATTTATTCACATTTCTCGTAAACTTATATATTTATTTTTAAATATTTATTTTTACATTTCTTTGGAATTTATGCATTTATTTATTTTTACACTTTGTACATTTATGCATTTATTATTATTTTTTTACATTTCTACATATATTTATGCATTTACTTTATTTTTTACATTTATTTGTATATTTATGTAAATTAGTTTTTACATGTCTACATATATGTATTTATTTGTATATTTATGTAAATACACATATACATAGATATTTGGGATTTGGGAATCCCACAGGCTTGCAACAAGAACAACCGGACAGAAACCCGCACTTTTCTGAATTAGTAAATTTTATTAATGATGGCAGACAAACAAATCTAGAGCATCCCGAATCCACCGAACACTATAATCCACGTTTTCCAGCCTTAATAAAAAGTCCTCCAGAGGCTGAATGGCCTTTTCAAGCACTTCCCAATGAAATGATCCTCAGCGGTCTTATCAATGAGACAAGCGGTAGCTTATCAAACCTATGGCAAGTCAGAAGATGAAAGCAGCAAACTATGTTCCTCTTCCTCAGTGTTTTCTGCAGTATGTGTAATGTTTTAATGCTTTTGATTCAGTATTACATACTGCAGAGAAGGGAGATGTTTTGAACAGACAGCATTATAATACCACTGATCTGAAGTCTTTATAAGTGTGCATCTCCAGAAAACACGCATGAGGTCACTCAATTCTCCGTGCTCAAAGATCTATAAATACACCAAATTAAAAGCCCAATGACCTAAATCTCACTAAAACTAGCCCTGATTATGATAAAAACACCATTTAAACATCCGTTAAGACACGAGATGAGACGAGCACAGGGAGATTGTTCTGCTTTACCATCAGTTACACACTTTTTTGTAAACGTTCAAAAAGTAACAAATACCCTCATAAACATTACATCTGAACATAAATCAGAACGTCAGTGAAAAAAACGCCCGTACAAAGACTAAGACACGTACCGTTGGCAACTGGAATGATGCAGTTAAAAAACACCGAACGTTTGGCGAGATTCGCGTCGAAACACTCATTAAAATGGAGAAATGTACAGAACTGAGTGAATCTACCACAGGCCCAGGTCATACTTCACTTCATAAAGAAATACCATCACATCTGTTAATCTACAATCTTTGCATTACAGTATAAACTCACTGGAATACCCATTGAAAAGTGCAAAATATAATAAATAATAGTAAGACAATAATGCAAAAATATATATATTTAAAGAAAAGAAAAACTATATATATATATATATATATATATATATATATATATATATATATATATATATATATATATATATATATATATATATATATATATATATATATATATATATATATATATATATCTCCATGCAAATGTGTGTGAATTATTCATATATAATACAAAAGTATATAATATATATATGTATTATATAAATATATATAAAATAAATAATATAATGCATATATTATATAATTTTTTTCATAATATACATCTATATTCACACACTTTTACATTTATTTATATATATTTATATGAGATACATACATATATATAGTTGTGCAAAAAGTGTCTATTATATATATATATATATATATATATATATATATATATATATATATATATATATATATATATATATATATATATATATATATATATATATATATATATATATATATATATGGATATATATAGAGATAGATAAAGAAATATTAATTTCTAAAATCTATATAATTTCAGGATTATTTATATTAGTGCTGGGTAATTGAAAATAAAAGTTTGTGTTTACATAATATATGCGTGTTTACGGCATATAATAATTATGTATATATAAATACACACTCCTTATATATATATATATACACACTCACCTAAAGGATTATTAGGAACACCTGTTCAATTTCTCATTAATGCAATTATCTAATCAACCAATCACATGGCAGTTGCTTCAATGCATTTAGGGGTGTGGTCCTGGTCAAGACAATCTCCTGAACTCCAAACTCAATGTCAGAATGGGAAAGAAAGGTGATTTAAGCAATTTTGAGCGTGGCATGGTTGTTGGTGCCAGACGGGCCGGTCTGAGTATTTCACAATCTGCTCAGTTACTGGGATTTTCACGCACAACCATTTCTAGGGTTTACAAAGAATGGTGTGAAAAGGGAAAAACATCCAGTATGCGGCAGTCCTGTGGGCGAAAATGCCTTGTTGATGCTAGAGGTCAGAGGAGAATGGGCCGACTGATTCAAGCTGATAGAAGAGCAACTTTGACTGAAATAACCACTCGTTACAACCGAGGTATGCAGCAAAGCATTTGTGAAGCCACAACACGCACAACCTTGAGGTGGATGGGCTACAACAGCAGAAGACCCCACCGGGTACCACTCATCTCCACTACAAATAGGAAAAAGAGGCTACAATTTGCACGAGCTCACCAAAATTGGACAGTTGAAGACTGGAAAAATGTTGCCTGGTCTGATGAGTCTCGATTTCTGTTGAGACATTCAGATGGTCGAGTCAGAATTTGGCGTAAACAGAATGAGAACATGGATCCAGCATGCCTTGTTACCACTGTACAGGCTGGTGGTGGTGGTGTAATGGTGTGGGGGATGTTTTCTTGGCACACTTTAGGCCCCTTAGTGCCAATTGGGCATCGTTTAAATGCCACAGCCTACCTGAGCATTGTTTCTGACCATGCCCATCCCTTTATGACCACCATGTACCCATTCTCTGATGGCTACTTCCAGCAGGATAATGCACCATGTCACAAAGCTCCAATCATTTCAAATTGGTTTCTTGAACATGACAATGAGTTCACTGTACTAAAATGGCCCCCACAGTCACCAGATCTCAACCCAATAGAGCATCTTTGGGATGTGATGGAGCGGGAGCTTCGTGCCCTGGATGTGCATCCCACAAATCTCCATCAACTGCAAGATGCTATCCTATCAATATGGGCCAACATTTCTAAAGAATGCTTTCAGCACCTTGTTGAATCAATGCCACATAGAATTAAGGCAGTTCTGAAGGCGAAAGGGGGTCAAACACAGTATTAGTATGGTGCCCCTAATAATCCTGACAGGTGAGTGTATATACACACACACACACACACACACACACACACACACACACACACACACACACACACACACACACGGTCAAAAGTTTTAGAACGGTAAGATTAAAAAAATTTTTTTTTAAAGAAGTCTCTTCTGCTCACCAAGGCTGCATTTATATTATTAAAAATTCAAAAAAAGCTGTAATATTGTGAAATATTATTAAAAATGTAAAATAACTGTTGAATATAAATATTGTGAATATACAGTAAAGTGTGATTTATTCCTGTGATCAAAGCTGAGTTTATCATCATTACTCCAGTCTTCAGTGTCACATGATCCTTCAGGAATCACTCTCATATGAGGATCTGATGATCAACACACATTATGATTATTATCAGTGGTGAGAACAGCTGTGTAAAGCATTTTTTCAGGATTCTTTGATGAATAGAGTTCAAAAGAACAGCATTAATCTGAAATAGAATCTTTTGTAACGTATTATTTTTGAATGTTTATTTATTTATCTATTGGGAAAGAACTCAAGAAATGAATACATTTATTCAGCAAGGACGCATTAAATTGATCAAGTGACAGTAGAGACGTGTGTAATGTTGCAAAGGCTTTCTATTTCAGACAAATGCTGTTCTTTTGAACTTTGTTCATGAGAATGATTTCTGAAGGATCATGTGACTCTGAAAATACGGCTTTGAATCACAGGAATAAACTGCATTTCAAAATATATTCAAATAGAAAAAAAGTTATTTTAAATTGTAAAAATAATTCACAATAATGCTGTTTTTGCTGTATTTTGAATCAAATAAATGCAGCCTTGGTGAGCAGAAGAGACTTCTTTCAAAACATTTAAAAAATCTTACCGTTCTAAAACTTTTGACCGGTAGAGAGAGAGTGTGTGTGTGTGTGTGTGTGTGTGTGTGTGTGTGTGTGTGTGTGTGTGTGTGTGTGTGTGTGTGTGTGTGTGTGTGTGTGTGTGTGTATATATATGTAACATTTTCTTTCTTGTAAAATATGACCTTGCCATATTTTGAGAGATTCACTCAAATACAGGGGAGAATTTTAAGTCTTAAACCGAGTTTTTTCATTTTGTCATTCCATATCGATACTAATACTGCCAAAATAAAGTCTACACTATGAAAATAGCAACAATAAATGGTAATAAGGCCTACACAACGACTGAATTAAAACCATACGGTTCCGCACAAAGATCATAAAAGAGCATTAAGATGATCCATATTGCTTCAGAGGTTGGTCAGTACCTTCACCATGTTGAAATGTCTTTGGGAGAAATGAGCGAGTCACAACGTCAAGTATCTACGGTTATGAAACTAGGGGAAATGAATACTGCCAACTGTCATGCAAACCATTTTTAGAGGCCTGGAAGTTTCCCCGTCAGCGGGAAAAGCAAGACTTCCGTAGTTTCAGTGTCTGGCATAAAATAAAGAGTAAAATGATTTCTCATTTCCATAATGGAAAAATGAGACGATATCCACAGTAATGGGCACAGAAATCCCTTCAAAGACGACAGCTACTGGAGGAAACGGTGTTGATCAAGGGGTCAGATGCGCGGTTTGGCCTCCTCTACATCATGGCAACGCAAGAATCACAGTACTGAATGTGCATCGTCAGCCGATGAGCCGCTTGAGTATGGTGGGTCGAGTGAAGGGCCAGCAGTATTCGTTCGGCACGGGTCCGTTAACGTTGCACTCGAAGAAGGAGAACATGGGGAACCAGATGCGCGCGCGGCCGCTCTGCTGGTAGGCGCGCGTGTTGGCCAGCGTGTGGTAGTACAGGAAGAGTCTTGTGGTGATGTAGAACGCGATGAAGACGTCGATGGAGTAATGCTCATGAGCTGCCAGGATGAAGAAGATCCCGAACAGGTTCAGGACCCACGACAGCGTGTGGATGAAATTCCAGCTGCGCGGCGTGTCTGTGAACAGAGAGAGAGAGAGAGAGATTTACATTTTAATCTGATAATTGTTCTTTATAGATCACTTGCACTTTACAAAAACATTTTGTGTATTGTTTTATTGTATTTATACAGCGGTATAAAGCGCTATATAAATAAAGTGACTTGACTTGTATTGATTCGTACACCCGGCGCAATGTGACACCAGGCACGACGCAAGTGTTGTTTGCTAGTGTCAGCCGGACGCAGTTCTCATGTTCACGTCCAGCTCCACGGTGTTTAAATATCAAACGCACTGGCGCATCTGTTCACCCATGGGCGTCTGGTCTGAACACCAGGTGTGTTCAGGAGCATTGCTGGGGTGTTTCTATTTTAAGGAACTGAAAACGACTGCGCCATTGAGCAACACAAACCTGCTCTAAAGTCAATAGTGCAGTATCTGTGTGTTATTTAAAGGGTGTGTTAGTAATATGAGCCTATAGGCGGTGCACAGCGTGCATACACTCTGCTTACCACACACACACACACACACACACACACACACACACACACACACACACACACACACACACACACGGTTAAATATTAACAATAAAAGGATTCCTCACTCCTCAGGTGCAAGTGCAGCTGGCTTTTAAAGGGAATGGGAGATGAGACTCTGATTGGTTTTTTGGGCGTAACGTGCAATACACACCCATGACTCATTAAGAGAGGAGGGACAACCCTTTTGGACCATGCGCCGGGCACGCCGACTGTTTTTCCCGTTGTTAATCTAGCAAAAGTGGATTCGGGCACGGCGTAAGAGCACCTGCGCCGTGAGCTTCAGACCCTGAGCTCAGATCTGTAAAATAGGGCCGAAATGCTTAGAGGTCTTTTTGTCATATGAAAATAGTTATTAAACCTGTCAGGAGGACAACAGGCAAACCCTACATGATAAAAGCTTCAGCAATTATCGTGATATGAACATCTGATACCGTCACACACCTACTCCACAGAAAACAACAGGAATCAAAGTGTGCGTGTGTGTGTGTGCGTGCACATACTTACATTCTGTGACGAAGAAATTGAGCATGGTGAGAACGACAGTGTGTCCGCTGAACATGTAATCTCCACACGTCTGGACTCCGGTGAGGGTCATCCCAAACCCGCTCCATATGGCCACAGCACGCTGAAGCTTCGCCCACATGTCACCGTATATCTGACACACACAGACAGAGAGAGAGAGAGAGAGAGAGAGAGAGAGAGGAGAGAGAGAGAGAGAGAGAGACAGAGAGAGAGAGAGAGAGAGAGAGAGAGAGAGAGATCCTTTAAGTCCTGTAAGTTGTGAGGCGGGGCCTCCACGGATCAAACTTGTTTGTTCAGCACATCCCACAGATGCTCGATTGGATTGAGATCTGGGGAATTTGGAGGCCAAGTCAACACCTCAAACTCGTTGTTGTGCTCCTCAAACCATTCCTGAAGCATTTGTGCTTTGTGTCAGGAGCATTATCCTGCTGGAAGAGCCACAGCCACCAGAGAATACCGTTTCCATGAAAGGCTGTACATGGTCTGCAACAATGCTTAGGTAGGTGGTACGTGTCAAAGTAACATCCACATGGATGGCAGGACCCAAGGTTTCCCAGAAGAACATTGCCCAAAGCATCACACTGCCTCCGCCGGCTCGCCTTCTTCCCATAGTGCATCCTGGTGCCATGTGTTCCCCAGGGAAGCCACGCACATGCACCCGGCCATCCACGTGATGTAAAAGAACACGTGATTCATCAGACCAGGCCACCTTCTTCCATTGCTCCGTGGTCCAGTTCTGATGCTCACGTGCCACTGTTGGTGCTTTCGGCGGTGGACAGGGGTCAGCATGGGCACCCTGACTGGTCAGCGGCTATGCCGCCCCATACGCAACAAACTGAGATGCTCTGTGTATTCTGACACCTTTCTATCAGAACCAGCATTAACTTCTTGAGCAGTTTGAGCTCCAGTAGCTCGTCTGTTTGATCGGACCACACGGGCCAGCCTTCGCTCCCCACGTGCATCAATGAGCCTTGGCCGCCCATGACCCTGTGGCCGGTTCACCACTGTTCCCTCCTTGGAGCACTTTTGATAGATCCTGACCACTGCAGACCGGGAACACCCCACAAGAGCTGCAGTTTTGGAGATGCTCTGACCCATCATTCTATATAAATATAATGCACTGTACAATTGTAACGATAGCAGTTTGCAAATCATTTTTATCTAAACATTTTGGTGTTGAATGAATTACGTTTGAATGAATGTTTAATCAGCACCTCTCACATCTTGGATGGATTTTGTTCCCACTGAGCTTGTCACAATTTACATTTATGCATTTGTTAGGTGCTTCTAACCAAAGTGATTTACATTGCATTCAAGGTGCACTTTTAATCAGTTACATGCATGCAATCACTGGGAGTTCAACCAATGACCTCAGCACTGATGAAAAGCTGATAATCAATTAAATCATAAAATGTCTGTACCTTCCCAGTGCACTGCAGGTGTTGACCCGGTACAGAGAGAGACGTCACAAACATAGTGACGCAGCGCAGCATAAAGACCGTCCCCATCAGACTACACAACCGCCTCAACAGGATCGACCTGAAAGAAACACGTGAAAGTGGGTCAGGGATAAAAGTGTGAAGTGTCTTTATAATACGTGTTATTCTATTAAATCATTTAGGTTAATCAGACAAATAAGAGACTAACTACAACTCTTCTTTTAATTATAAAAATGTGTCATTAAAATATCAACATCTTTATAAACCATATAGACACTGGTTCATGGATTCACCTCTTATAAGTCAAGTCATCTTTATTTATATAGCACTTTTTACAATGTCAATTGTTTCAAAGCAGCTTCACATTGTTAACAGGAAAACAATGCAACAGAATTTGATTCGGCTGTACAGCCGCTCTGGTGAAACGGTGATGTTATCCAGCTGATTTCAAGTATCATATAGTGTCAATGCGGGCAGATCGGGAATATAGATGAGATTTAGGAGTCCCCAACTGAGCAAGCCAAAAGCCCAAGGCGACGATAACAAAACAAAGCCTCATTTACTGAAATCATGTGACTTTGGCAGAATCACTGGTTCGAAACAAATGATTTTGATGTGGATTATTCATCCACCATAAACTCTTGGTATCTGTAAAACAAGTTACCTGTGTTTATGAAGCAGCAGAACTAGCAGCCAAATGGAGCACAGGATCACACCACAGGCCTCAGCCATCGCAAAAGCCCAGGGGATTCTGGGTACACTGTAGGGAGAAGAGAACCAGGTGAAAGGTCAAAAATAGAGGAAAACATAATCCTCCTCCAAACAGATGGTGATTTGTGCTGCTTTTTTGTGTTTTCATGCTCATCTTCAGCTGTGTCGTCTAACCATGTCCTGTGGTGAATTTCAGCATGATGGAAAATTACCATCAACAGGAAACCACAAACCTCAAACCTCTAATGGATCCAACTGAACATCAGAGCCATTCACATTTATTTTTGCTGCCATGAACCTCAATTACACAGCAAGCGAAAAAAAAAAAAATTCAAAACTCAGTCTGTTAGGGGGTGTTCTAGCAGGTCACAGTTCAACAACTGAGATCTGGCATCTTGATATTTCTTAGGGCTCTATCGTACACCCGGTGCAATGTGATGTCAGGTGTGATGCAAGTGTGTTGTGCTAGTTTCAGCCCGACCCAGCTCCACGGTGTTTAAATATCAAATGCACTGGCGCATCTGTTCACCCATGGGCATCTGGTCTGAAAACCAGGCGTGTTCAGGCACATTGTTGGAGCGTTGCTATTTTGATAAATCAATTTTGTTGCTATTAGCCCAGAATTAGAGGAACCATCTTTATGTTCAAACAGCCTCTGTCATAATTTTTTTGCAGTGCCTTGAGGGTGCTTTTACATCTCTAGTTTGGTTCATTTGGTCTGAACCAAGGGCAAACAATTATACATTGTAGCCTTTTTCAGCTTTTTTGGTTCCTTTTCACACCACACTGATTGCTTTGGTCCGAACCAGATTGGTCAGAATTTACGTGCGGGAAAATTCCAACAGAAGAGGAAAAGCCAGCACGGAGACAACACAACTATGGAGAGACGACTGCGCATTTTATTAAGTGCATCCCGCACTTGGATGTACTGCTGGCGGCGCTTCTTTGTCTTAACCCGGCACTGTTCCACAGATCGAGTTTTCATCAGACCAAATTTCTATGAGGTTCCGCACCTCATCACTACTCCAAGTTTGTCCGCGAGCTGCCATGCTAAAGTGTAAACTGTCAACAAACACTTCCTCATCCCATAATGCACTATGGCAGCTGGTTTAGTTAAAAAATGATCAGTACTTTTTGCAGTTGGGTCTGTTTGAGGTCGGATCACGTTCTCACCACAAACAAACTGCTCCAGAGGTCTCGGTGCGCTTGTTTGGTCCGCTTATGGTGCGCTCCTGAGTGCAATTGCTGCTTTCACACCTGACTAAACGAACCGCACCAAAGGGGAAAACAAACTCTAGTACGATTCAACCAAACTAAATGAGGCAGGTGTGAAAGCACCCTTAGAGATTCAAAATGCTTGCCTTGGTTCATATGTTCATCTGATGCACATTGTTGACAAAAAATGGAAAATGCTAGCTTAAATCAATAACTGCACTGTGATTGGCTGGCTTCATGCAACTTTAAAATTCATTCAAGTATCCCCAAAAAAAAATTATTCATCACGTTTTCCAAACAAATATTAAACAGCACAGCTGTTTCCAACACTGATAATAATCATAAATGTGTGTTGATCATCAGATCCTCATATGAGAATGATTAGTGAAGGATCATGTGACACTGAAGACTGGAGTAATGATGATAAACTCAGCTTTGATCACAGGAATAAATCACACTTTACTATATATTCACACAGAGAACAGCTGATCTACACTGGAGGAATATCTCACAGTTTTACTGTATTTTTGAACAAATAAATGCAGCTTTGGTGAGCAGAAGAAACCGACCTCTTATCAACCCCAACTTTTGCATGTTAGTGCCATAATGCTGCAGGGCAAGAGTTCCTGTGTTGAACAATGCGTTTGTCACCATAGACACAAGTCTATTAAATTACTAATAACTAACTAAAACAACTGTGGCATTAAACCCACTGGCCGGATCCTAAACAGGCTTCACATCAACACAGACTCACCTGTCCAGGAAGATGTCAGGAAGCGGTGGGTACATCCTCATGTCCGGCACTCGCTCGTGGACGATCACCATGACAAACGATGTGAAGCCGAAGACGAAGACCACGTAGACGGAGCTCATGATGGTTTTCCAGTACTCTGGGTCCAGTCTCCGTGGCTGCTGCTTGTATTTGCCATTGTTGTACTGGTGATACTGGTCGCCGCCCAACGTGTCCAGAACGCCATCGCAATCCCGCGAAGATTCACCGTTACACAACCAGTCCACTCCACCTGAACAACACGAGAACTACATGAAACACACAAACTAGGGATGTCACGATGCCAAAATTCCAGCAGTTGGCACCAATACCATTAAAATGTTACGGTTCTCGAGAACACATGCAAAGAGAGACAGTCTTAAATACCACGCAGAATCAATGCACTACATGTAATATTCTTTGTTGTATTTTCCTGTCAAAACAAAAGCTGAATGATTTCAAATGAACTCTGTTAAGAACAAGCTGAAGGCATGTGGTTTCTCCGGTAGTGGGTGGGTCTAATGTGCAAACGGCAATCTCATTGGCTGGTGCTCATCTATTACGGCCCCCGTTTTGATTTCAGCGAATCAGTTCAAGCGAATGTAGACAACGTGATTAATATTCATGAACCCAGAAGCCCATCAGTCTTTAGGTGGATTTTATATTGTTATTAGTAGCAGAATTAGTTGTAGTATTATTATCTTATTAATAATTAACATGATCTATTACATTATAATTTTTCACAGAAACACTGAATGAACAATATCTTAAGCACCACCACCAGTCCTTAATTCAATGAAAATATCAAATATGCATTCATACACACACACACACACACACACACACACACACACACACACACACACACACACACACACACACACCTAAAGGATTATTAGGAACACCTGTTCAATTTCTCATTAATGCAATTATCTAATCAACCAATCGCATGGCAGTTGCTTCAATGCATTTAGGGGTGTGGTCCTGGTCAAGACAATCTCCTGAACTCCAAACTGAATGTCAGAATGGGAAAGAAAGGTGATTTAAGCAATTTTGAGCGTGGCATGGTTGTTGGTGCCAGACGGGCCGTTCTGAGTATTTCACAATCTGCTCAGTTACTGGGATTTTCACGCACAACCATTTCTAGGGTTTACAAAGAATGGTGTGAAAAGGGAAAAACATCCAGTATGCGGCAGTCCTGTGGGAGAAAATGCCTTGTTGATGCTAGAGGTCAGAGGAGAATGGGCCGACTGATTCAAGCTGATAGAAGAGCAACTTTGACTGAAATAACCACTCGTTACAATCGAGGTATGCAGCAAAGCATTTGTGAAGCCACAACACGCACAACCTTGAGGCGGATGGGCTACAACAGCAGAAGACCCCACCGGGTACCACTCATCTCCACTACAAATAGGAAAAAGAGGCTACAATTTGCACGAGCTCACCAAATTTGGACAGTTGAAGACTGGAAAAATGTTGTCTGGTCTGATGAGTCTCGATTTCTGTTGATTCAAGATTCAAGCGTTTTATTTGTCACATACACAGTTATATACAGAGTATACAACGGCAGTGAAATGTAAACAGGTCCGCTCCATGAGAACAGAAAGTGCGGTGCAATGTCAGTGTATCGATGTTTATCCTGAAGTGAAGTCACGTGATGTTAAGTGACTGAGTTCAGGAGTCTGATGGCCTGGGGGAAGAAGCTCCTCCTGAGTCTCTCAGTTTTGGCCATCAGGCTTTGGAAGCGCCTTACCAGATGGCAGCAGCGTGAAATGAGGGTTTGCAGGGTGATTTGAGTCCTTGATGATCTTAGTAGCTCTACCTTTGCAGCGTTTGGTGTAGACGTCCTGCAGAGACGGGAGAGCTGACCCTGAGATACGCTCGGATAAGCGCACAACTCTTTGCAGGGCTTTGCGGTCATGACTGGTGTTGTTCCCATACACTTTCTATCACCCCTAAATAGAAAGTTTTCAGGATAGCTGATGAAACCCTGAATTTTCTCAGCTGGCGCAGGTGGTACAGTCTTTGCCTGGCTTTTTTCACCTGAGTCTGAATGTGAGCAGTCCAGGTCAGGTCCTCGGAGATGTTTACACCCAGGTACTTGAAGCTGCTCACTCTCTCTACTGGTGACCCGCTGATCATGAGGGGGGAGTATGTCCGTTGCTGTCACTTCCTGAAGTTCACAATCATTTCTTTGGTCTTGCCAACATTCAGAGAGAGACAGTTGTCCTGGCACCATGATGTTAGATGCTCCACCTCGTCCAAGTATGCCGTCTCATTGTTGTTGGAAATGAGGCCCAAGACAACAGTATCATCAGCAAATTTGATGATAGAGGTGGAGCTGTGTGTGGACAAACAGTCATGTGTGTAGAGCAGGGAACTCAGGACACAGCCCTGTGGAGCTCCCACACTCAGGGTGATGGAGGTGGAGGTGGACTGGCCTATTCTCACCACCTGAGGCCTGCCAGTGAGGAAGTCCTCAATCCAGTGGCAGAGAGAAGGATTCAGGCCGAGATCCAGGAGTTTGGAGGTTAGCTTGATGGGAACTATGGTGTTAAAGGCTGAGCTATAGTCAATAAATAGCAGCCTTACGTAGTTCCCACTTTAGCTGTTGATGTGACTGAGGGAGGAGTGGAGGACATGAGAGATGGCATCTTCAGTCGATCTATTGGGACGATAGGCAAACTGAAGAGGGTCCAAAGTGTCAGGAATGAAGGCGCAAATGGTGTTTTTAATGAGTCTCTCAAAGACCTTCATGACTACAGACTTGAGAGCCACTGGACGGTAGTCATTTAGGCAAGAGGGTTTACTGTTCTTAGGGACAGGGATGATGGTGGATTTTTTGAAAGGAGGTGGGGACCACAGATGTAGCGAGGGACTCATTAAAGATAGATGTAAACAACCCGGCGAGCTGATCAGCACAGGACCGCAGAACACGACCTGAAATACCATCTGGCCCAGCAGCTTTCCTGACGTCCACACGCTTGAGTGCCCTCCGAACTTCATCCTCCGAGACAGAGATCACGTGGTTGTTGCTGCTCTGAGTAATTCCCTCTGACGTGCCACTTGGCGGAGTCGCGTTGCCGCGGTTACAGTCAAAGCGCGCGTAGAAAGAGTTTAACTCATTTACGAGCGACGGATCAGCGCTCACCTCTGCAGAGGATTTAGATCCAAAAGAGCAGATGGACCTCAGACCCTGCCACATGCGCCGCGAGTCGTTCAGTTGGAAATGAGACTCCACTCGATCCTTATAATGGAGCTTTACGGCTTTAACTGCACGCCGCAGAGCATAGCAGGACGATCTGTATTCAGTCATATTCCCCGATAGGAGACCGGCGTTGTAAGCGGCAGTGCGTGTGTTCACTGCAGCGTGGATTGAATTGTCCACCCACGGTTTCTGATTTGAGAAGGACGTTATTGTTATTGTTTGCGTGGCTTGCTCTGTAAGCGTGTTGATGAAGCAAAGCGCCACATCTGTGAACTCGCTTACGTCAGCTGAACTCGCTCGGAACATGTCCAAATCCACATCATCATTGGATTGAGACATTCAGATGGTAGAGTCAGAATTTGTCGTAGACAGAATGAGAACATGGATCCAGCATGCCTTGTTACCACTGTGCAGGCTGGTGGTGGTGGTGGTGTAATGGTGTGGGGGATGTTTTCTTGGCACACTTTAGGCCCCTTAGTGCCAATTGGGCATCGTTTAAATGCCACGGCCTACCTGAGCATTGTTTCTGACCATGTCCATCCCTTTATGACCACCATGTACCCATTCTCTGATGGCTACTTCCAGCAGGATAATGCACCATGTCACAAAGCTCCAATCATTTCAAATTGGTTTCTTGAACATGACAATGAGTTCACTGTACTAAAATGGCCCCCACAGTCACCAGATCTCAACCCAATAGAGCATCTTTGGGATGTGATGGAGCGGGAGCTTCGTGCCCTGGATGTGCATCCCACAAATCTCCATCAACTGCAAGATGCTATCCTATCAATATGGG